>CACKRE030000219.1:0-17426 GCA_902602495.3 Ectocarpus sp. CCAP 1310/34 | reverse complement strand
CCCCCCCCCCCCCCCCCCCTCTCCCTGCTCCGGTGCACCCCTATCCCAGTTTCGTGGAAGGACAACCTGGAGGTAACCTGCCGTCGGCGAGCAAGAAGAAGATGCCCTCGACTGCCTTCTGAACGGTGTATACCACCTCAGCTCCGGGAACGCCGAGNGGCGAGCAAGAAGAAGATGTCCTCGACTACCTTCTGAACGGTGTATACCACCTCAGCTCCGGGAACGCCGAGGACCCCATCGAGTTGGAAGACGGCGACGACGATGTTGCGGACGGCGGGGGAGCGGCGGGCTAGCAGAACAACGGTGGTAAAGATGGGTAATCGCCTCCTGGGCAGCTCGAGGACGGCGGCGAGCCGGAGGAAAGCGAAGGTGATGAACCTGGGGTGGGGGGGATCAAGGAGGAGCCAGCCGTCGGCAACCAGGGCGACGGGGATGGCGCCCCCTCCGAAGATATCGAAGAAGTAGACGGCGAGTATCCTGACAGGGGCAACAAGTGGATGCACCCCTATCTCCTCACCTACTGCCTTATCGGAAGGGCAAGCAGCAGCGAGGACCCTGAGCTTCGGACCGCGCGGAAAACGTCCGGGCCGAAGCTCAGAAGGCGAAGAAAGGGTCGCCCACCACCAGCGACGGAAGCGGGTCGAGGACAAGCGGTGCGCACACCGAGGTAGATTTGTCGTCGAGCGCGATTCGGATGTTCGCAGGGGCCGGCAAAATTCAAAGCCGTGCGCAGGTGAAGAAAGAGTACGCAGCTGTGGCGGCGGCGAACGCGCAAGAGCAGGTGCGCCGCGTCCAGCAGGCCCACACAGGCAAGCAGGTGACGGCTGTGGAAGCTTTGTCGGCAGCCGTTGTGTCGAGGCAGGCTTTGGACGAAGATGCCGCCCATAGGGCTCGCTGGGATTACGCTCGCTTGGCCAAGCGACCTCAGGGGGAAGTTGGAGTTTACACTGGAAGGGCCAAGGGCGATGGCACTGCGAGCCTCTATATCGGCCTTGTATGACATGGATGACGCCGACTTCATGCTCAAACCCATCTCGGCCCCGACCCCACCCGCTGCAGGAGGTGCCCCCAGTACATCCGCGTCTGCATCGGTGACATCTGCAGCGGCACCGCCTGCCACTGCTCCTGGGTCACTGCCCTGCCTGCGTCCATTTCGACATCGCCTGCTGCTTCAACACCCGCGTCTGCGGTCGGGCTAGCGACCCTCCCTACGTCCGTGTCTTCATCGCCTGCTACGGCAACGCCCACTTCCAGTGTCCGAGACGTTGACCCCATCGTTCTGGTCGCAACACGGTCCAGGACAAGGTCTAATGCCCTCCCGGGATTTACCGGGGCGCGGAAGAGGGATGTTCGTCATGAGGGAAAAAATATATAGCATTGAAACGCCTTGAAGCAGTTCTCCCCGATGGATTGACAGGGCCTGAAGTATACGTTGGTCGTGTGGGCTGCATGCGGCACCGGCGGCGATAAAGGTGACCCCCCCGTCAGTTTTACCCCGCGGCGGCGGCGGGGGAGGCGGCCCGGGTGCAGGCAGTCGCGGATAAGCGGTACCATCGGTAGCAGCACCGGCGGCGCGAGGGGTGACCCCCCCGCGAAGGGTTTTCCTCGCGGCGACGGCACGGCAAATTCGGCGCGGTCATGTTTTCCCCGCGGCACTCGCGGACGGAGCGGCCGCACTGTTGATGGGTACAATATATGGCAACCACAACGAAAGAAATGATTTCGGGCGCAAGAAGGGATGATGAAATATCTCAGCCATGATTAGTGCAGGCTGGCCAAAATCTTCGACTTGGGCGCGGTAGGTATCAGAGGAACGAGTGTGTGTGTGCGTGTTTGATGTGGTGAGCGGTGTGTGAACGACGAACGGGTGTAGAGGGAGTTTAAGGCCCCACCAGGTGAAAGGATGAAACAAGGAAACACACCTCCCAAAAAAGAAACTCAACCATACGTCCCTGGATCCATTGGTTAGTCCATGTTCCTCGAATCATATTCCTCCTTTCAACATGTAGAACCTCCGATGGTTGGCTTAACGCGTGCGGTAGCCCAGTCCACCTTTCGTCGCCGCCGTCACGGTAACCGCTCCTGTCGTCGCCGTTCCCATCAACGGTGCCACCGGTCCGTCCGCGAGTGCGTGCATCCCGGCCGGTGGCCGCGGTGGGGAAAACGTGACCTCGCCGGCGGCCCCCCCTCTTACTGCCGCTCTATCTAGTCGCGAGTGCCTGCGCCCCGGTCGTCTGCCCCTCCGCCCCCGTGGAAACCCTGCCGCCGGGGTCACCCCTCCCGTCGCCGGTGCTGCTACCGATGGTACGGCTCTAGCCGCGAGAGCCTGCACCCCGGCCATCCCCCCGGCCATGCCCCCGGCCGGCGTCGCTGAGAAACCATGACCGCCGGGGGTCGCCTCTTTGCTGCTGGTACTTGCTGCTATCGATGCTGCCGCTCCCTCCTCGAGTGCCTGCGCCCTACGCGTCTCTCCCGCCGCTCCCGCCGCCGGGGGTCACCCCCCTTGCAGCCGGTGCCGCTGCAGCCAACACGACCAACTGCTTCGAGGAGTTTTCTTACGCGATTTTTTCGTGTTTACTTCTCTTGCATGTATCCAGGATAAAAATATACATGTAACTGCTGTGCCACGCTGTGCCGTGCCGGGGAAAAAAAACATGTACAAATGCAACAAAGTACTGCCGAATAAGAAGATTAATGGGAGTAATCGCCATTCCAACAACAGCAGCAGCAGCAGCAAGCAGCAGCAGCAAGCAACTACAAGTGCATTCGTGTCAGCTACCACATTACATTTGCACCTATTTCTGCATCAGTGCTGTTAGGTGCCGATCGTTTGGCGGTACTGCTGTTCTTGTACCAGTGGCAAGCGTGTTCCTCCGCCGTTGATGTGTGCAAACTGCATACAGGGGGAGCGGGTTAGAAGGTCGGTCGTGGAAGATCCGACACGCTTGAGCCCCCTTCCTCAATCAGCAAAAAAAGAAATGAACCATATGTGTATGTGTACCACACACATGATGACATACATACATGAGGAAGTTCTTTGCCCGCCTGAACGCCTTATTATGTTGTAGGCTAGCAACGCTGCTCGGTCCACCTTATACTTCGTACTTTTAATGCTGCTTTTACAGTCATACTCCCTCAAGAAGACCCGGAAAGAAAGGGGACGGACGCGGACGGAAAGCGGCCGACATGCAAGATGGAAAGCAAGTCAAATGCACACCACTGCAGGGGTAGCGATCGCGACGGCTGTTGAGACATGCCGTCCCGATGCACACTGCTAATTTCGAAGCAGCTACAATAATACACGACAATGACGCGCGTGTGAGATGAGCAAGGAAGAGAAACAAAAAGGCCCGCGATGCTTGTATGCCGGACATATGCAGACGTCGTGCGACGTCGTGCGAGAGCAACGATGATTGTTGCACGTTAGGGAACCGTACGGGCGCCCAACCCTAAAAGGCAGAGATACCGTATATCTCCAAGATGCCCGCTGTGGTGCATCACAACAGCAGCCTGAGGGATGCAAATCACCAAGAAGATGGAAAGCCCACTGACTCTGCCAGAAAGAACGGTATAAAAAGATGTGATGCACCGCACGGACCCTCTTTGGCTGTTCCAACTGCCCCGTTCGGGTAGCGACCCAGACAAGCCCGACTCCTTGTCGGCCACAGGAGGCGAAACTTCTTAACTCGGGCAGGGGTCATGATCTGCGACCCGAACCCGAACCAAACTCAAGACTCAGCGAAAGTTGCACGCCAGCTAGACATCAGCATTTCGGGTCGGGTCGGGCAAGGGGTGGCGGGGTCGAATGAAACTTTCACGGATTTTGGTCCAAGAAGCTGAACCGCCCCGCTTCCCTCCTGCGGTGCGTGCTCAGTTGGTGTTCTTTATCGCGGGAAGGGCCAGCCGTCCCTTCCCTTCGTCAGCGGTGCTATCGTCGAAGTTTGGTACTCACGACCTTATTTGTAAGTTTGGTACTCACGACTTTGCCACCAGCGGTTCGAGGTTATCACTAGAAGACCGGGACCATCGGTAGCAGCAGGAAGCCAATGGTAGTAGCAGCAATTTTCAACGGTATGGATGTATTGATGCGTACAACGGGACTGTCGGGACTGTTAGACTGAGACCATTTGAGATAATCGCGTACCTTCATGTAGAACACCGCTCTTTTATGGCAGGAAAACTTTGCTCGGGAACATTCGTCAATGAAACTTTTGATGCACTCTTTTTGTTGGACGAATAATTTTTGTGCGCGAAACTGGTGGAATGCGGAGGCATAGACTAGGTTAGTTCGATTTTTTTGCTACGGCGAGATTCAGGCACGCGCCTTTCATATCACACCGCGAAAATACCGGCCAGAGCGTGCGGGAGAAGGTTGGAGTTGCAACTTCCCCCCCCACAATCACGATACCTCAAGGCGTCTCACCTGGTACCAACTGTCGGGGATATGCATCACTGCTTGATACTTGCATATTACCAGTAGCATCATAAGTCACACAATACCCGCTGGGGTCGATTGCAGCAACACAAGAAGTCTCTGTGTGATGCGTATACGCAAATACACTTTGGCGTGTTCTACACATTACATGTAGCCTAGGGATGATAGGTTGACAGTGGATGACACTTGTCCTAGATACACAGCAGTGGTAATAGCTTGCATGTAGAAGTAGAGCAAGGAGACGAAGTACGTCACAGAGACTGTGGGGATATTCGCTATGAACAAGTGCATCAGAGAGATGCTCGAAATATTTGCGGTGAAACTTTTGGGCTGTCCGAAGGGTCCGAATAAGACCCCGAAAGAACAGTACAGCGAGTAGATCTCGGGGAAACCCCGTCTGAACGGTTTGTGTGATTTTGTTTTTTTGTATTCGAGATGAGACACAAGCGCGCTCTCGCCCTTGTGCTCACTCTACTCAAGCACCTTCAAAGCCTGACGTGGGAGTCAGTCAGTAATCAAACATCTTTCTTTGCTTCTTCGTTCCGAGGCACACATCAAATTGCATCCGCACTCGAAGTGTAACCTTTGTGTAGTAGGGTGCTGTATAACCACAGCCTACGAAGCGACCGCGGCACACATCACACACCCGCTGCTGCTGCTGCTGCTGAGACGCTTATCCCCGAGACCAGAAAGTTGCTGGGTAGAGCTACCTCCCTCGGGGTGGCATTGCTGTTGTTGCTGTCATCTCCTATGAAATGGTATCGCTGGAATCCCAAACCAAGAGCACACAATCCCCACTAACTTGGACCAATTGCTTTCAGACGTGGATATTTTGGGGTCAAACAAGAGTTTTTTCCCGACCATCACGATTCCCCAAGGCACCAAACCTTGGGCTTGAAAGTTGGAGCACAGAGCTGCCTCTCGCCGAGTAGTCTTGCTTTTGTTGTTGCTTCCTCCTTCGGAAACATCGGTGGATAACCAATCCCGTGGCGGTCAAAAACACCGAACTTGGACTAACCGCTGGCGGCCGTCTACGGTCGTCCAAAGCACAACCATTTTTTCGCGTGCGCGGGTGAGAGTGGAATGGCGTGGCAGCGCGTCATGTGTGGTGAGAACGCTCGGGTACCCGTATGTTAAGGTGAACAAGGCTCGTCAAAAATAGATATTTGTGTGGAGATGCTATTTGCTGCAAGAACCATCCGATAATGGCAAAAGACATTGAGAAGAAAAAACAAAATACAACCGCAAAGAATGGCTGAAATATCTACGCCGCGAGTAGTGCCGCAAAGGTTCGCTTAACGCTAACGCCCTGGCGAGTGGCGATGGAAGTCATGAATGGTGACACGCGGCAACTAATGAACAGTTCCCTGACTTCTAGATGTAAAATTGAAGAATGTGTGGCTTGACGTCGAGAACCAACGTCATTCCTATCGTTCATACGGCGGCTAGCAAAGTTACATGTGATCACAACAGCATTTTTGGGGTTCCGTTGGGTACCTGTGAAGAAATTTCGTGAAAAAAGCTGCGCAGGTCCGCTGAGCATCCGGCCTGCGTACAGCACACCGGCTCAAAGTAAACTTGCGTCATTGTTGGGTATGGCGCTCGTCGAAGCAAGTTGATGGTCGCAAAATGTAGCTGTTGTTGGCATTTCGCGCTAGAGCGGACAGGCGAGTTACGGCATATTGCGTGATGACCGCGGTCGGTGTCGTGCTGCGTTCACACGTAGGAGGGGAAAGTTCTCTCCGCTACAGGACCATTGCTCCAAACGATGTGTGTGCTGCGTCACGGCTTGACGGCCTTCCGTACCCGTTGTATGGTCGGAATAACCACATCCTGGAATTGTGTGGTGACCTACCTCCTGCAGATCCCGTTTATACAAGACGTGTTGAGGGTGTTGGCTACTGTTTACATTGCGGAGACACAGCAGTTCTCCCTGCTGCCAATCCTGTGCTCCTGTACTTCGGTGCTGGTGTGCACACGCGGGTGGCACGCATGTTTTCACGGATTGACCAGACCCAATAATCGCGAACCCCCCAACGCGCAACCTATTATGCAAACCCTAAACACACATGTGGACGTGCTCGAAATTAAGTGGACAATGATCTGCCTTGTACACACGCCACAATTGATATGTGTGTTTTGTACAGCGGCCTAAAACTAACCGTTGGTTCCCGCTCTGTGCACGGACGTACTACTGTAGTACCGCATGTCTAGAATGCCTCACCACGCTCATTCTACATCCGATCACTACCATTGCTCAAGTGTGACAGTACATGTTCCGTTGGTCAAGCGTTCTGGCGGTCAGCCCGAGGCTGTCGTATTCAGTCTCACACAAAGGTATGCAGCATGAGCAAGAAAAACAGAAGAAACGAAAAAAATCTCCACCTACTCTATTTGTAAGTAGTGCGATGAAATGAATCCTTCGAGTACACGCCAGGACGACGTCAGCGCTGCGTTAAGCCGGACGTGAGGCTCGCTGTGACTTCCTCCATGAAAATAGACATTTTGTTTTTGTGAAACAAACGTTCTGCCTGCAAACAGGGTGTCAAACGCGCCCGGGGAGAGACCATAATGTGACAAGTCTATAAATAACTGCTGTAGGGACGAAGAGTTTTTCCTTCCTAACGTTGTCACGCAATACTCGGTGAAACAGCAGTAGTCTATTCAACAATACTTGGAATCGTTTGCAACAACTCCCACATGTTAACGTTGTCGCCTTGTTTCGCAAGGAAACCAGAGCCAACCGCAGCAGTGCCTACCCACCATTTGTTTTCCTGGCAGTAAAGGCATGAATTGATGAGAAATGGAGAGTTTGTTGCACGCGAACCGTTTGCACAGCCGTATTGTAGACTGTTGAAGTAATTGCAGTACAAGAACGACTCTATTCTACTGGATTGCGAAGGCGTTGCCAAGTCTGTAACCGTCAGGTGAAGACAGCTTGGGCGTCTGTGTGGATAATAATGTCACTCTGTGTGTTTGCCTACCTAACCTCGCATCACATGCTACCTACTTTGTAGCCACAGCTGAAGGAATAGCTGTACAGCGACTGCAGTGACAGTGCTGTTGCCTAAACAGGTTTTGAGCCTCGAGTTGCTCGAGCTTGTACACCAGAGTCACCAGAGTCGGTAAGCATGGCTACCGGCTCGTCAGGCGAGATCCGAAGAGGATTCGCCAAGTTCAGTGGTGACCCAGGCGACTACGTCGGCTGGCGAACCCTGCAGACCTCCTTGTTTATGGAGGACAAGCTGCACAAGGTTCTGTTGGGAGTGGAGAAAGCCCCTTCGAATTNACACCAGAGTCACCAGAGTCGGTAAGCATGGCTACCGGCTCGTCAGGCGAATTCCGAACAGGATTCCCCAAGTTCAGTGACGACCCAGGCGACTACGTCGGCTGGCGAACCCTGCAGACCTCCTTGTTTATGGAGGACAAGCTGCACAAGGTTCTGTTGGGAGTGGAGAAAGCCCCTTCGGATCCCGGACCTAGTGCTACGCCGGACCAGACTTCGGCATACCAATCTGCCCTGGAAGGATACCAGGACAAAAACGGACACATCTTTACACGGCTGATGCTCGCCACATCTGAAACCGGGGGCTACCAGAGCGCGGCCTCGCAGACTGTGCAGGCATACGCGCCTATCGGGTCTTCCTACAACGGAGACGGTCGTGGAGCCTTCCTCGCCCTGAAACGAAAGTACCAGGCCGCTGGGGTATACCGTACACAGGACCTGCACGAGAAGTTCATATCTTTGGCAGTTACTGCGGACCACGACTTTTGACCCGGCCAATGTTGTTCAAGACATGCGCCGGATCTGCACGGAGCTCGCCGTGTATAACGACACTGTGGCTGACCACCGAAAGACGTTCGCTTTCCTAACAGGACTGCCGGACGACCACTGCAAAGAGTGAGACAGTTCGACAGACAGTTCGACAGGACTACTGTGCGGCCAAGCTGCTGGAAGCGTCTTGTCCTTCGAGGAAGTCGCCGACCGAGCCACTTCGTTCCACGCGATGCACATTCGTGGTAAAATTGCGTCGAAGAACGCGTCCGGAAGCAGCAGCCGTGCGCTGAATACCGTCACACACGGCGGCGCGCGTTCTCTCCGTAAGGGCGGCGGTCAACTGGTCGCGGACGCGCGCAGCGCGGTGGACGAAGACGTGGCACCTGGAACAACTCGTCGAACCGTAACAACGGGTCCACGAGGGGGAGTTCAGGCGACGGAGCTGGTGCGTCTTCCGACAACCGGTCCTCTGGACGGCCGAACCACAAGCAGCAAAAACGCGGGTACGACAGGGACGGCCTATGCAGTTACTGTCACAATTCTACGGAACACACCTGGACGAACTGCCCGCTTCGCGCCTCCAATGCCACGCGGTTTTCGGACCGTGAACAACAACCGCAGCAGCAGGTCCACACGACCGCGGAAGCCACGACACAGGCGTGGCTCAGCACGCACGCGCGGTAGACCTCACGTTGGAAGCATTCCACATCGCCATAGGCGATCCCGAGCAGGTGCCGTTTGCGCCTGCTGCATCGACCCCTCTGAGGAGGTGTCCGATGCAAAGGTGGGCAGGTGCTGGCTACGCCTGCCACAGCTTCGCTACAACTGGAGCGTGCTGTCCCATTGCAGGTGCCGATTGCGCCTGCCACAGCAGAGGAAACCGAGGAGCCTGCTGCCTCCTACGAGCAGGAAAAGGAACCGCCTGCCGCGATACAGTATGAGGAGCTAGTCGCGTACACCAACGTTTTCGTGCAGTGGACAAGACAGCGCCCGCCGGGAATACGAGGGTGTTCATCGACACCGCCGATTCGGGACATGGTAAGTGGCGAGAGCCCCGTCTCACAACATGTAGTAGACTTGGTTGACTGCGACGTCCGCATCAAGGGTTCGTGCGGCACAACCAGCGCCAAGAAAGGTACGCTGAAGTTCAAACTCAAGAATGATAAAGGTCAACCCGTCCTTGGAGGTTCTGCTTGTGGGGGACCAAACATATTTTTTGTCGGAGCGTTGGATGAGAAAGGGGTGAAGCCGGATCTACTTTCGGCACCTCCGGCCCTGCGAGGCCGGAACCTGTCTTTCCCCATATCAACAGCAGAGGTGCCTCGAATGTACGTCGTGAATCTCATCCTGGACGACCTGAATCTCGACCGTGCCGATACCGATACCGGAGGATGGGACATTGCAATGCGCGCGCCCTGAAGCAGTTCTCGGATAAGTTCACCACCAACATTCGACCAGGTGACTGCGAAGTGTGCGACGTATCTAAAAACAAGAAGGCGAGTCACCGCCCAGTTGGCCGCGCCCGTTCACCGACGCGAATGATGCTTATGCGTCTGAAACTGGGGATGAACATGGTGTGCCATCGTACAGCGGATGTCAGCATTTCGCAATGTTCACCGACGACAAATCTCGCATGCGGTGGGGCATCCCCCTCAAGACAAAGGATGAAGTGACGGTCGCGCTCGAAACCCTGATTAAAGAAGTCGCCGACGCCGAGGGCATCTGCATCGGGAAAATCCATTGCGATGGCGCAGTCGACTTCAAGGGTAGGTTCTTAGCAATGTGTCGGTCCATCGGGATTGCTGTGGAGACAAGCCCCCCGTACGTCCCTCAAGGGAATGCTGTCGCTGAACGCGGTTTCGGGACTGTCATCGGTGCAGCACGTAGCCTCATGCTTGGAGCTCCGCACCTGCCGCGTCAACTGTGGGCGGAAGCCGTGAAGGCCGCCATTTACTGACATCCTGGATGGCAAAGCCCCACTTGAGGTTTGGGAGGACAAACCACTCGGCAGCTTGAAGCACATGCATGAGTGGGGGTCTGTGGCGTTTAAACACGTAGAAGCTCGCTCGCGAAACGATGAGTTTTCTGCCATGGTAAAGAAGTACAACATGGTGGGATACAATACAACCAGCGAGACGTGGCGGCTATGGGACCCGGCGGAAACACTCAAAATTGCAAACTCTGCTGAGCTGTCATTCCGCGAGGTAGATGCCCGCGATNCGCACCTGCCGCGTCAACTGTGGGCGGAAGCCGTGAAGGCCGCCATTTACTGACATCCTGGATGGCAAAGCCCCACTTGAGGTTTGGGAGGACAAACCACTCGGCAGCTTGAAGCACATGCATGAGTGGGGGTCTGTGGCGTTTAAACACGTAGAAGCTCGCTCGCGAAACGATGAGTTTTCTGCCATGGTAAAGAAGTACAACATGGTGGGATACAATACAACCAGCGAGACGTGGCGGCTATGGGACCCGGCGGAAACACTCAAAATTGCAAACTCTGCTGAGCTGTCATTCCGCGAGGTAGATGCCCGCGATGTCGCTCGCCCCATGCACGGGTCTGACCCATTTCCCGAACAAGGCCAGATTTTCTAGCCTGGCAGTATCACGGGGCCGAGACAAGAGACGACAAACCAGAGCCGGCAGACACGAACGACGGGCCGGACGAAAAACCGCCCGCGGTGCGCAAAAGCGGTCGCACGACAAACCGCAGGACCGATTGAACCTGTTTACGACGGAGCAGGTGTTCGAAACAGAATACGCACTGGTGATCGGAGCTGATATCGGGAACCTTGGTCAACGGGTACCTGGCCAACTAGGGTACATGCCGGCCGATCCACCGAACTACCGCGCAGCGGTCAACGGACCGGAAGCCGTTGGATGGATGAAAAGCATGGGGGAGGAGAATCGCTCATTACTAGACCACGACGTTTATGAGTGGGTCGATCCCTCGCGCGATGCTTCAATCATCCCGTCAAAATACATCTACAAGTGGAAGTACAACGAGGCCGGCATCGCTGTGCGACTGTACTCGAGAATCGTAGCGCAAGGATTTCACGGAGCTGAGACCGGAACCGACAATGCTGCACCGGTAGCGTCTCTCCAAGCCGTCCATCTGATAGTTGCGCATGCTGCCAAGGATAGACTTGTTCTTCGCCAAGCCGACATCAGGACGGCGTTCCTCCACGCGAGGATGGAACCGGGATCGAAACCAGTGTACATCATTCCCCCGGGAGGATTCTCGTGCGAAAACGAGAGAGCCAGACAAGTCTGGAAGCTCAGAGCGTGGCTTTAGGGGTTGCGTTTTCCCCAAAAGGCTGGTGGGGCACTCTGCACGATTTTCTCCTGAGGATCGGATTTGCTGAGAGCACCGCTGAACCGTGCTTGTACATCCTGGACGACGGAGATGTGCTCCTTCTCGTTTATGTGGATGACATTCTGCTGACCAGCGAGGGCGAGAACAAAGTGCTGAGCATGGTAGATCAGCTTNGGCGTTCCTCCACGCGAGGATGGAACCGGGATCGAAACCAGTGTACGTCACTCCCCCGGAAGGATTCTCGTGCGACAACGAGAGAGCCAGACAAGTCTGGAAGCTCAGAGCGTGGCTTTACGGGTTGTGTTATTCCCCAACAGGCTGGTGGGGCACTCTGCACGATTTTCTCCTGAGGATCGGATTTGCTGAGAGCACCGCTGAACCGTGCTTGTACATCCTGGACGACGGAGATGTGCTCCTTCTCGTTTATGTGGATGACATTCTGCTGACCAGCGAGGGCGAGAACAAAGTGCTGAGCATGGTAGATCAGCTTAATGAGCGTTTCGAAACGGTGGACCTGGGAGGAGCCAGGTTCCTGCTCGGTATGGGAATCAACCGAGACAGAGCCGCAGGGACAATTCTTTTGGAACAGGAAGAGTATACCATCGCAGTGATGGACAAGTTCGGCATGGCCGACGCGCGTCCGACGACATCTTTGTCTGAGGCTGGACCGGTGTCCGTCTTGGAGGACGAGTGTTGTCAGCGGAGGATACCTTACATTTCCGCTCCGCCACAGGCTCGCTTTTATATCTCATCAGGTGCACAAGGCCCGACATTACCACTCCGTGATGGTTCTGACGCGGAGTATGGCGAAACCAGGTCCGAGGGCGATGCAGAAACTCAAACGCGTACTCAGGTACCTGAAAGGGACGATATCAATCGGTGTACGCTACGGCAAGGATGCCGAAGATGGAAACGTCATTGCTACGTTTGTCGACTCATATTTTGCAGGCGACCTAGACAAGGGCTACTCCACCACGGGAGTCGTCCTGTATTTCGCTGGTGGACCGGTGGAATGGACTTCATCCAAGCAAACGGTGGTGGCGACCTCTTCCGTTGAAGCAGAGTTCGTGGCTTTGTCGAAAGGTGCAACATCATCAAGTACTTCCGCCACCTGCTGGACACCATAAACCAGACTCAGGAAGAAGCAACCGTGGTGTGGGAGGACAACTCGGGAGCTCTGAAATTCGCTTGCAGCTTTTGTATCACCCCAAGGACTAAGCACATTGACGTAAGGTTTCACCACGTAAGGTCGCTGGTAGCTGATGGAGTCGTAGACGTGAAGCAAATATCGACGTCGCTTCAGAAAGCGGATGTTGTTACAAAAGGGCTCAACCCGTCGGAATTTCACCGCGCCCGTGGCATGCTGCTAGGAGTTTGATCACGTCCCCTCTTCGTAATCAGACTTTATGTCTTGAGGGTTGGATGGTGTATGTATGTGTATATGTTTAAAGATTATTCGGGAGATTTGTGTTGAAGGAAAACATTCACTGCTGATGCAACGCAGCTGAGTCAGAACATAACATTGTTTCGAGAGGACATGGATATTGTTTCGAGAGGACATTGAGAGAGAATTGGATCTGATGCATAGGTACAGTCTTTGAGAGGACATGTTGGAGTACTTGCAGTACAAGAACGACTCGTTTCTACTGGATGGGTTTATGCAGTATTGTGAAGGCGTTGCCAAGCCTGTAACCGTCAGGTGAAGACAGCTGGGGCGTCTGCGTGGATAATAGCATCCCTCTGTGTGTTTGCCTACCTAACCTCGCATCACATGCTAGCTACTTCGTAGCCACAGCTGAAGGAATAGCTGTACAGCGACTGCAGTTACAGTGCTGTTGCCTCAAGATAGACTCACCGCGTCGATCCCTCCAACATGTACAAAAATCTGCCGAAAAGGACTCCACGAAAGAAAGGAAGTATGCAGGCGTAACCTTCGTACGGAGGGCTAAACAGTCTGCTCATCGTTCATAAGGGTGTTGGGACCATACCTGAACTTAGGGTTTCGGATCTTTGTTGAATCTTGCTGTTGTTGCCGAGCCAGAGAAATGATCAGGAAGTGGTTGTGGGTGGGTGTGTATCGAAAATACTGCCTTAAAGGTGATTGTCACCAATGAAGAATTATTCAGGGGATATATGTTTGTGTTTCTTCATGCGTACCAATTGATGTGTTAGGCTACTTATTATGTGTCATTTTCGCCAGATTATTTTTGATCAATAATGATCTAGGTGTCACATCCGGCTTCTTATGTGTCATTTTTGCGCCTTTATTTATCGAAAAAAAAATGATCTGGGTTTCTGATCGCCCGAGTTGATCAGAAAACTTGGAAAAAATGATCTGGACAGATCATTTTTTTTGTTCATCATTTTTGCTATTTTTGAATTTGTGCCGCATATATGATATGCCAACGGGCGACACCAAGACGCACATCCCACAGACTCACATCCCCACAACAGCGCTATGCCAGCTCGGCTGCCATCACTGCTACTCCTACTGCTACTTGTGGTGGGTAGTCAGCGTGTTGCTTCATCGTCGTCTCCCGCCAGCAGCGTTCATCCCATCATGTCCGCAGCAGCAGAGGGCAGAGTCAAAGACCTCCATCCAGAAGTCGCGCTTGCGGCAGCGCTGGCTGCTCTGGATGACATCCAACAGGATGACATGCTGTCAGATGCCGAGGCCGAACCTGACGAGGAACCCCGGCGCGAGAAGCGCGGTCGAAAGAAGAGAAGGAAGAACGACACCAGCACGTGTGCTTGGGCGCAGGTGCTGGAGGATGAAGACCTAAAGGATCCTACAAGCATAGCGGCGAAGAAGTTTCGAGAGGACTTTCGCGTCCCCTACCCCTTTTTTCTGCGGCTTGTGGAGTTGGTGAAGAAGAAGGATTGGTTCGCCACCACGCAGCGCGACGCGTATGGGCGGCGATGCCACCCAGTGGAGCACAAAGTGAGCTTGACGAGGTTGATCACTCGTGGGTTGTGGCTTGTGTACAGCAGTAGTTTTACTGCACTAGCAGACTCGGGGTGCGTTGAATTGAAGGAGGCGATATTCCAAAATGGATGATACCAAAAAAGTAGCTGATCCTGCTGTAGCAGTATGTTTGTGTGTGAGAGAGAGAGAGAGAGCGAGAGAGAGAGGGAGCTGCTCTCTCTCTTATACTGCTGTTGATGAACCCGCACGTGCTCTCTCTCTCTCTACTGCTGTTGATGAACCTGTGCAGCAGCAACGACTCTTCTGTTCACTATACAGCAGTACCCGGTACTCCATACAGCAGTATTGGCTACATCTGTCTGGATCGCATTCTAGTGCTGTACAGCAGTACTGGAATATATTTTTCGTTTGTGTCACATGATGTGATATGATACAGCAGTCGCCTCTGTCGGCTATATCATACCTTGTACTCCGTAGTACATGCTATATCTGTCTAGATCGGATGTAGAGCTGTAGGCTACAGCAGTAGCTTTTGTATCACATGATATGATACAGCAGTCGCCTTTGTCGGCTACGTCATACCTGGTACTCCGTACAGCAACACAGGGGACATACTCGAATTTTGGATCCCTTTTTTGTTTGTATCATATGATATGATACAGCACCCGCCTCTGTCGGCTATATCATACCTGGTACCTGGAACTCCGTGCAGCAGTACATCTACATCTGTCTGGATCGCATTCTAGTGCTGTACAGCAGTAGCTCTTTCAGCCGCAGAAATATAAGTAGTATATACCGCAACAGGACAGTGTCTGGATCACACTAATGGAATATTTGTATCACAGCGGTGGCCCTGTTGGTTGTGTCATGCAACAGCAGGTGTTCTGTCTGGAACGCCTACTCCTTTGCCTGTTTTGTGCTACGCACGCGCGCCAGGGTAACAACGTTGCTAATTCGTCTGCACCCTGCCCCCCCCCCCCCCAATGAACACATGTTGCGAATGGTGCTGCCGTAGGTGCTGGCGTGTCTGACTATACTGGGCAGGGGGAATGTATTCGGAAGCATCTACAACCTTTCGTGGATGAGCACCCCGACAGTGCAGAAGGTGTTCCACCAGTTCTGCGAGCACTTCGCAACCGAGATGTACGACGAGCACATCTTCCTTCCCAGCGAGGAGAACGGCGAGCTGGATCGCGTCATGGGACAGTACGAGAAGCTGGGGTTCCCGGGCGCAATGGGTTCAACGGACGTCACCCATATCGGGTGGAGTAGGTGCCCGTACAACCAAGGACGTTCTTACACCGGTAAGGAAGGCAAGCCTACGGTCGGATACCAGGTGACGGTCAACCACGCTGGGCGTGTGCTGGCCGTGACAGAGGGGTTCACGGGGTCCACCAACGACAAGACCATCATCTGCTGTGATGAAGCGGTAGACAGAATACGGACCGACAAGCAGTACGCCGAAAAACCATTCACAGTCCACAAAAAGGATGGTACCACGGAAACCCTGAAGGGGTGCTACCTCATCGTCGACAATGGTTACCACAAGGTGAAAAAATGTAAAGTACCACACGAAATGTCGGGTTTTTTTTTCACGAGCACGCCTTGTTTGTCGGCCAACCTACACTATCATCCCGGTTGGTCGAGCTCCATGCCGTGGGTTTGACGTGCGACAATGAACGCGGTATGACACACAGAAGGTTAATATTCCCCCTTCACTCCTTTGGTTTGTTTCGGTCCTTTCATGCAGTGGCGGATGCTCATTGAACCCTCGAAGTACCCGTTGAGCGAGGCTGACTTGCTGTTCTCGAAGAGGCTGGAGAGCGTGCGCAAGGATGTGGAGTGTTTTTTCGGCATCCTGAAGATGCGCTTCAGAATCCTGAAGCTCGCCATGACCTACCAGAAGCAGGAGCGCCTCGACTACGTCTTCTTCACATGCTGTATCCTGCACAACATGCTCCATACGCATGACGGCATGGGCGGCCTGGAGGAGGACGTGAACTGGGTCGGCAGTGCCGAGCTCCAGAACACGTCGGGGCACAACCTGGACTCGAGCTCGGTCGGGACAAAGGACCTCAACGACAAGCCCCAGGTCGAGGCCGCCCATGCGGAGCTCAAGCGGAAGCTGACCACGAACTTCCTGTACCGCAAGAAGCACAAGAAGGACATTGTTTGGCTTTCCAGGAAGAGGCCTGAGATTTAACCGTAGAAATCTGTTGTTCGTTTCCCTCTCTTGGGATGCCGCTTTTCTATTTTTAATTAATTTCGTAAGGGTTACGCGCTGCCGCGTGTGTTGGTGTGCGACGTTTTGTGCCATGTAGTAGGGGAGGAAAGCGTCTACTGTACCAGTTCGTGTTTGGCAATGGCAGCGTCGAATACGAAGGAGACGCGGGTGAAATCTTTTTTTATGATCGTACCGTTCGTTAATTTTTTTTTGTTGTCCCATGGACGCAGAAAGACCAAAAATATAACAAAGACGAGCACTATAAGAGCTATCAGCTCTCAGGTTCGGTCAGGTAGTTTCTTCTTCACGTGTTGTGTGGTGCGGAGTCGCACCGAGTTGCTCTCTCTCGACGACGAGAGGGAGAAACGGCGAAACGAGTGAGTGAGAGTCATCAACGCAGTTGCCCTTTGGGAGACAGCTGTCCTGCGAGGAAGAACGTTCCGTGAACGTTCCGAGAACCCAAGGAACAGGATTGGCTCTGATCTGGAAGAATACCCCGTCGGATCTCCGGCGGGCCATTTGATGCATTCACAATCTACGGTCATTCCATGTGGCATTTACAGCACACACACAAACAAAAAAGAAGAACGAGCGGAGCAGTAGAAACGACAGGTGTTTACTCTGGTACCAACAGCATCGCATGCTCCACAAGCAAAGTGAAATTCAACAAAGACAAAAACACACAAGCACGGAAAAAAAAAAATGTGGTAGACCGGCATTCACTTTTTGGTGCAAGCGCCGTACAAAAAA
>CACKRE030000218.1:229203-242957 GCA_902602495.3 Ectocarpus sp. CCAP 1310/34 | reverse complement strand
CCTTACCCTAGTATAGACTATATATTCCCCGCTGCGGTACACACAGCAGCAGCAACAGTAAATTCGCGACTCTCCAACACGAGGAGAACAACAACCTTTCTTTGGCTGTTTCCGTCCACCGACCGGCGGCAGTCACCGTGTCTCCGGAAATTGTGCCACCCTTGTTCTTCGCAGAACCAACGCGTAGGAAGCACTTTGCCGTGGCGAAATTTTGGATGCGCCGCATGCCGCATGCATCGCGGTAGCTGTACTACTCTGTAGTGCCCTCGACGCCTGCTCACGTAAATAAATATCGACGGGAAGCGTGCAGGCTTCCACGAGAGTGTTGAGGGCCTCGTCGCCAGGTTTTCTGTAGGATTCCAGCGTCGCACCACCAGACACTTACAGCTACTGGTAGCTTCCGGCGGAACAGATGTTCTTTGTGAGTCACCGCCGTCTTGGTGTTGACAACATGCATACAGCAACCTCAGCATATGTATGACACGACAACAACAAACAAAACAACGAGAACATTTCCGTCAGGATTTGCCATGGATGCCTCCCACACCTAGGGCCGTTCTCTTTGCAACAACTGAGAGAGGCAAAATCAGCTGGTTCGCGTGTTTGGTTCCTGTGACAACCTCCACCAACAGCAGCAGCAGGCGAGGTCCCGCTCGGCGCGTCACCGCTATGCATAATGGACCGGCCGTTCTCGGAGCGATGTGCAGGTCCCTCGCAGCTCTCGCACAAGGAAATATGCGGATCTCTGGGTGGCACGGCTGTGAACGCGAGACGCACTGCAGGCTGCAGGCTGTGGTGTGAAAGATGAACCCAGGGCCTCGCGGGCGGTGAAACAACTTGAACCCTGACTACGAAGAACCAGAACGGTTTTAACGTTACAAGTCTTACAAGTAGTCTCGTCTAGTCAACAAATCTACAACTCATTGACCAATAGCCTCCTTGTTGACTACAAGAAGAAACTGGTTCTTCTGCCGGTGGTCCGAACCCCACGAATCCGCGGTGCTGTCTGTTCGATCCTCGTACATACGATACGGTCTCTTGTCTTCAGTCTTTTGTGTCTCCTGTTTCCTGTCCCTCGGCCTCTCCCTGAGCGCGAACCCATTAGTTACTGCTGCAGAGGCTGGACTCGTACACGCATATTGCATCAAAGAGTTGACTATCTGCCATGACAATCCCGCTCAACTACACACCACCTGCCCGCGGCCTCTCCCGCTTGGACGCTTGGAAGCCTCTGCGGACGGTGGTCGGTACAAAAGGTCCAGCAACGACCCACGACGGCCCGTGGTCATGGCATCTAGTCTAGGCGTTATTCGCCGGACTGCTGTCTGTCACAGATCGGCATGAGTCGTCGTGGGCCGTCAAGGGCCGAATCAGACGCTCATACACAGTAACCGGTCGCCCCGGTGGTCTAGTGGGTAGCCTCGCAGCCTGCTAAGGGCCAGGTCATGGGTTCGAGTCCCGACCGAGTGAGTTATTTCTCGCAAATGNGGTCATGGCATCTAGTCTAGGCGTTATTCGCCGGACTGCTGTCTGTCACAGATCGGCATGAGTCGTCGTGGGCCGTCAAGGGCCGAATCAGACGCTCATACACAGTAACCGGTCGCCCCGGTGGTCTAGTGGGTAGCCTCGCAGCCTGCTAAGGGCCAGGTCATGGGTTCGAGTCCCGACCGAGTGAGTTATTTCTCGCAAATGAAATCCTGGTCTCCGTTGGAAGCGACGCGCTGCAAAGCTCGTCGTTAGTAAACTTGATCGACTTCATATGTCGCGAGGGAAGGGATTGCTGTACCCTTCTCGCGATAAAAACATCTCAGGCAGAAACCGCAGGAGGGGGTCCAACCCCCCCCTCCCATGTGATCCCCGTTGGGTCGTCTAGCTGGTAGAAGTGGAGGATAGGGGCCAGAGGGGCAGACGACAGAGTCCAATGATGGGAGAAAAACAAACAACAACAAACAACGTATGCAAATGCCGTTCTGGGGTCGTCATGACCGTCCATGGTCCGCCCAACAGGCCACTCGTGGGCTGTCAGCCTATCAGTCTTCACTCCGTGGACCTCCCAGAGCCGGCTGACCGTTGCCATAGGCCCTCACGCGCCCAACATGGGTCGCCATGAGACGTCGTTCAGGATATTGTGTCCTAAACAACGCGACCGTTAGGTCACTAATGTTGTTGGAGAGCGGACCAGGGCCGTCGCATTTACATCAATGAAGTATATCTGTAGCACTACATTTTTTTCGAAGCTACACCTGTGCAATGCGCGGAACACTCCACTCCAATAGACGCGCGGTGTGTCATGAACCGACGTTCAACCGTCGATACACAAGGGTGACGGTGAACGTTTGGGCCCACCCCTATCTTTGGACTCCGTTCATCACTATAGTCTATCCAGCTGTGGTGAGAACATTACCACGTGCACCAGCTCCTCCTGTTCGCAAGCAGCCCCCAGGCCTTTTGTACCACATCTAGTCTACAGGATGTTGTCTACCCTATGTTCTTCCTTTCGATAGGTTCATGCTGCCCGTATTCTAGTCTTGCTCGAGCTGGGCGTAGAATAGTCCTACATGTAGGGTAAGTTCATGCGACCACATGTACCCAGTGACTACCCATGAACCACCCCAGGGCCAGCCTTCAGTCAAGGCCAAGACCGCCCGCCCAGTGGCTGACGACCATAGTCACACCCAGCCGCCTCAACACGCCCCCGCCTAGGCAGAACCACCCGCCATAAGGCGTGCACGATGCGAAACTTGCCTTCCACGGCCGATCGGAAACCAACAAACCCACGAGGCTAAAGAACTCACTACGAACCTAATCATATCTCGAGACGTTGGTACTGGTGTTCGGGACCGAAGTGCCGATGCAGGCCACAAGTGGCCGATGCGATGTGGCACGGTCAACAACTCAGCAGGCCAAGAAGTTGGGGAACACGTCCCGACCCTCCGCGGGGCAGTACAGCTCCGGGGGCGTCGCGATGCGCACGCACGTTTTTCGTGAGGGTGACGACAGCCCGCCGTCCACGTCTTTGCTGCTGCTGCTGCTGCTGCTCTCGATCTCCTCCTGGATGTAAGCTTGTATCGCCTTGGCTTCGTCGTCGGCGTTGAACTTGCCCCGGCCGGTTACCGTAAGCGTCAAGCAAGGCTTGCCCTCGCCTTCGCCCGAAAACCTGAGCGTCGACGACGACGCCGCCGCCACCGCACGCGATTGTTTTAATTGTTTCTTACAGGTGCCTTTGGTGATAGAAAGTTCCATGGTGGCTAGTGTTGGTGGTGTGCAGCTTGTCTTTTCATCCGTTGGTTATATATATTGCGGTGGGAAAAGTTTGTTGCCGTAAGCGGCCTAAAGCAGGGCAAAAAAAAAAAAAAAACGAGCTCAAAAACTGCTGTGCGGGAACTTTAGCTACCGCAGACGGAAGCCGCGAAACGAGAAACACGTGCTGCGAGATTTCGAGGCCAGTTGGACAAATAGCGGACAGGACAGGGTGGTGTGCGTGCTACGACAAGAAGATACACGGCGCCGGTCCGTGCCAGGACCACAAAAAAAACTCATCTTCTCACCAGAGCTGTGTCCCCCTACAAAGCAGTGCTATATTAGCACCTCGAATTCCGGCACTGGAGCTGTCTCACACCTACGTCAGCGCGAGGACCTCGCCCCCTACGCTACTGTAGTAACACCCCGCGGACAATCAATCCCGCTCTGGCAAAGAGCGGCAAACGCGGATGCCGGCTGAGGCACATTCTGGTTTTAGTCTCACCACTCCTCGTATGCTCGTAGAACGGCGGACTTCTCCAACCCCTTCATCTCCGCGGCCTCCGCGACGTTTACGTGGAACTCCCTCCTGCGGCTGTAGATCTCGCACCAGTACCGCTGGGCCTCCTCGCTGAGTGTGTTGTCGGGCTGGAGCTTGTTCGCCGCGGCGGACTCCATGTTCATCGAAAACGTGTCTTCTGTCATGCCCGCCTTTTTGGTGGGGAAAGGGTTGGGTGTAGTCGGCCGGGGTAAAGGAAACTGACTACTGTGTACGAAGCGGGACTTCGATGGCAACGATGCACAGCAACGTGCGGCCGGAGTTTCCGAAATTCGAAAAAGAGACCCGCACTACACAGGGGTACTACAAACACGGCACGGGTGTTGCACGGAGTAACCAAAACACAACAGGGGGTGCAGTCCGGAGACAAGGAGTCATGCTTAGCCTTCACCCGTTTTTGTTTTTTGGATTTGCCTGTGGCCACGGAAAATCGCTTGCCTACGTAGCAGGAGGAGGCGAACGCACTAGATAGAGGTGCCAACCAACTTGGGGTGACAATGACAACAACAACAGACGCGCTTGGCACCAAAAAAGCCCTGCGATATTGTACCAAAAACCAAGAAGCGCACACGGCCTCCAACAAGTTGGAGCATAGCATCCCCAAACACAAAAAAACGTCCGTGCTCGCAAGAAAAAAATGAACACACAAGCACACCGATTGGAGATAGCTCCTACCCGTCACAAATGCTACAAACTGTGAGCGCTGACATAAAGGGATAACAATAAACAGACACACACACGCATTGCGCATTTTTCGAATTTTGGTCCCCTTCCACGGACCTTGATTATACCCGCTGACGCTGACGCCTTTTCATTCGTCAGCCGGTTAGCGCGGTCGATGCTAATACTAATAAACACGCACACGAACACACCCATGACGCCCCCTCACGGGGTTCCAGATCCTGACCTTTAGAAGCATTTGGTGTTTCCAACCGCACTGCGACTGACGTCTTTTCATTGGTCAGACGATTAGCGCAGTCGATGCAAATATGAAACAAGCACACGAAGCCGGAATTTCAGGGGTCCCGCTCACCAGGGTGTCCCGGAAGGACTTCATGAACGCGCGGACGCGGGCGTAGAGGTGAGCGGGGGCGTAAGCGGCGGACTGCGCAGTGATGCAGAAGCCAAGCACGCCGCAGGTGACGCGGGTGGAGCACCCGACGCTGTACCCAAGCTGCTCCTTCGTCCGAAGCTGGTCGTACAGAGGCTCGTCCATCACCTTGACCAATTCAGCATCATGTACAGTGATTCATTTGCGGTGTGGTGCCGGTTCATGGTCGGCATCGATGCCATGGAGGTACTAGGTACAGGTCAGAACGATGGGAAAACGTAAACACAACACAAGCGAGCACAACACAGCAGTTGCTTGGAATAGACTTGGCATCTTGGAGATGTCTTGCATTTGATGCTTGTCACAGCGTGTGCACAAGGCCGGGTCGATGCATCTATTAAAATTTCTTTAAGTAGCAGCCTTTGAGATCAGCAGCGCGTGAGGCAAACTCCGCTGGGACGTGGCCGGACACGCGAAACACGACGCCGGGAGAAATTTCACCGCGACGCGAGAAGCGATTCTTCGAAGGTTACACTGTAACTGTACCTTGGGTACCTCAGGTACCATAGGCTCCCGCGAGAATCAACATACTTCAAATACTGGGAAAACCGAAAAAAAAATCACACAAGCTGGGGCAATGTACGAAGTAGGCAGACCATGCATACTATCGGATGACACCTGCAGGCAGCATGTACGCAAGGATAAGTGCAAGGAGCCTTGCTGTGTCTGACTCTGTCTCATACACACACCTTACATAACAATATGCAAACAGAAAAAAATACCTGCTTGATGGCGTCGGCGATAACTTTACCCCCGAGGTTGTTCGCCCCGATCTGCCAGTACACCTCCAGCGCTGCTCGATGACGTCACGAAGGAGGAGGTAGTAACCATTGGCGCGCGCGGGGGGGGGGGGGGGTCAGACATACGGTGGGAGCAAAAAAATATCAGCAACAAGCAGCAGAGNCATTGGCGCGCGGGGGGGGGGGGGGAGGTCAGACATACGGTGGGAGCAAAAAAATATCAGCAACAAGCAGCAGAGAGTGGAAGAAACACACTGCTAACGTAACACGTGAGTCTCTTGTTCTATAACGTCATTAGAATAGAAAGTGTATCCAAATCAAGCAGCATCGCAGCAGCAGCAGCAACAGCAACAACAGGACCAGCAACATCTGCAGACAGCACCACCACCAGCATCACCATGACAGCTTCCTCACCGCAGTTTTCTTCCGTGGGATCCTTGCTGGGACAGCAGTAAAGCACGTGCTGGGACGGGTAGAGCTTCACGACGGGTTCCTCCGGGTACTTGAACGCCACCCCCTCCGCGTCACCGCCGTCGCCCTTCTCGATGTCGACGTCAACGTTGCCGCCTCCCTCCCTGCTGACTGCCGCCTCCTCGGCTACCTGTGTCGCCAATACGGAAACGGCCAACAACGATTGTTCACCCAAACACAACAGAGGTTCGCGGGCGTGTGACTCCGTAAACAAGCTTGTCGAACCAAAATTCTGCCGCTGCCTTTCCTTTCCCCAACAGCGAAGCAAACAACGCCAACCTGATTCAGTGCGTGTGAAATAAGCTCAAATACGGAGGCCACAGCAGTACCTTACCTGGTCGATTTCGTCCAAGACTCTCTCGGCGTCTGCCTCCGAGAAATTTCCGTGAACGAGACCTTCCATCTCTACCCTGAGGGGCATCATCCACCCGGACCGACCGACACCAGGCAGGAAAACCGAGGGAGCAGGGGGAGGAAGGGCGGCTAGGGTCAGGAGGGAAACGGGGGGCACGGAGCCCCTCGCACGTCTTCTTAAAAAATGCCGTGGCTCGGAACAGCAGCTAGACGAAGTGAGCAAGAGAAAAAATAACGCCTGAACGGTAAATGAAACCGCCGAGGCACATTTCTACCGTTCAGGGGTGCATCGACCCCGATACGTAACACACACTCAACTTGTTACTGGGCGGTTGTTTCCTCTCAATAATCAAAAGCATCTTACCATTAACTCTTGGCTATGGCGAGGACATGCAACACCTTTAGAGAAGCTGGCACCTGTGGAACAGACGCTTGAGGAAGGCCTGCACGTGCGCAACAGACAGCGCCGGTGCGGCTGCCCCTTTTCCGGCTGCTGGGCCTGAGGCGTCCTCCTCTTCCCCAGCCCCGGTCAGGGCAGACTGCTTCTGCACTGGAGACCATCTGCCTTTCCGCAAAGCCTGATTGTGGTTGTATCGTCGTTCCGTACCACCAAGCAACGCCGAGACGAACGGAGAGAGAGCACACGCGTCACGTGATGCGAAAGAAGGCAGACGCCATCACGCGCACCACAGGGATGAGAAGGCGCCATGGCGAGAATCGGTTTCGCGAGTTCGGAAATTGTGGCTGATTTTTTGCTTGGGGGATATCTTCCTTCAGTTCCAAGGTACGCTCTCTCAGCGAACACCATCTCCTGATAATACTTCGAGGCGTAGCGGATAGGTAATGGTGTAGGGGTATCACGGGCAGAAAAAACTACGTACGTCCTTCACAACTCCTTCGAAGGTCCTCGTCTGTCTTTTCTACAAATCTTGCAACGTGAGCTAGAGAGAAGAGTGCAACGGCTTGTCCCCCGGCGAAATAGTTGCGTGCGCCGGTTGGTTTTCGTAACGGCTGCACCCTGTTACATGATAGGTCAAAGCAGAACCGGAACCACGACATGTGCTTACAGCAGTACTGCTGTAGGATGCTTGAATGTGCGTGTGGTTGGGTGGTGTTTCTCCCGGCTTGCGCTTTCCTGTTCCATGCGGGTGTGTCTCTCGTTCGACCTGTCTCTCTTTTTCCACTCTGGGCGTCTGCCGTGCCTCTCGTCTCTCCGTGCCGGAGTAGTTGTAGCGAAATACTGAGGGGCAACACATCACGAGACTCACTTTATTTCTTCCGGTTCTGCGTCAACTCCTCGCAAAATCAACGTATGGCATATCTGGCTTGGCACAGCAAACACAAGGGTGACTACCAGCTTCTGCTTCATCCTTTTGTCAACGTACCCTGGGCAGGCGAAAACCCGGCATACATATCGCTCCTCCGTCCCGGCACTGTAGGGATGCGAGGGCAACGATCTAACGAGTACAAAACGCGCTTACATGAGTACACCTCCCTCTCTGTTTCTACCCCCTGTAGGTCGTGATGTTCATTCACCTCAAGTCGGACGTTGGAGACGTGCCTCCCGGGCTTCATGTTGGTGTTGTGGTAGCCTCTGATTAGGGCTTCCAGCTGCACAGACAGGGGCCCTGCGACATTGTATCGTCACAAAACAAGGGGGAAAAGAGCGTACCCCGCACGAAACCGCACATGCTGTGAGTGTCAACCGTGTCTTCATGCTCCTAATCTCCGCGCGCTGCCCATCGACACATCTCAGGGTTTCTTATTCACCACTGCTGTAGCAGAGGGGGAATGTATCGATTTTTCACCTTCAGCAGCGGGTGCCTTTGAGATGGTGTAACCGACGATCCGAACCGAACAATCAGCAACTAAATAAGTATGACATACTGGTGTGGCCGTCGGAAACCGCATGGCGTCTATCTCCCGTTCTCTAATCTATACCAAAGAATGTTGCACCTATCGCGCAGCCAGTCAGTTCCCGGAGGGATGTCAAGCGGCCCACGTTGGCCGGGTGTCTCCGGTGTGGCACAATATACTATCATACCTCTATGGCCTTTGCGTGTAACGCGGTACGGTACGGTAGGCACTGAATGGTGCTGTGTGGACGGTACGTTATGTTACTATAAGCTACTGTACTGTACTGCGATACGTGTGCCGTACCTTCCTCCAGGTGGGACCCCAGGTCCAGCAGGCGTTTGAGCACCTCCCGAAGCATGAGGGGGGCCTTGTGATCGAAGCCGTACACGTGTATCTGCTCGAACGGTAACGGTCACAAGAGGGAACAGGGCGAGGGAAAGAGAGGAAGCGGCTTAAGCGGCCGGGTACGTGGAGCAGAGCGCGCACGCAACGCCAGAACTTGATGTTTGTACACATGACAGGAGGATGGAAGCACGCTTTATTGGTTGGACGTGTGCAGAGTTCAGGGGTTCCAACGAGCCGCGAGGTGAAAGTCGTGCCAACACTCCAAGATTTCACCTCAAACAGCAGCGTGACCGGTGCCCGTTCTCGCACAGGGACACACAGAAAGAACAGCCATGCCTTGTGAGTTCGTTTCCCAAAGCGAGAAAAAACTTTGTCGATACTCTGCTGTACAATTTATCTTTCAGCAACACCACATCATCCTTTGGCTCGCAACACAACAGCAAAGAAAAAAAACGCCCCGCGTCACCTGGAAACCCGCGTCTGTTGCCTTGACGTGGTAGCTGAGCTCGGCCACGTACGCGTCGTAGGAGTACTCGGTCAGGGAGTCGTTCACCAGCCGCACCACCAGCTCGCAGAGAGCCGCCGACCGCGCGCTTTCGTTCGCCACCGGCGTCACAACCTTCCAATGTGACCATCATCATTCATCATCATCGTCATCGTCATCATGAGATCATCATCATTATCACCACCATCATCATCACCATCATCGAAGACCATGAAGAATGACCACACGGCCCAACCGTTTTCGCGAGACGATGAATCAAATGACAGGGGGGATGTGCACTGGTGGGTGTCGATGAAGGTCTGCATTAAATGACTCTTGCTGCTGGCGGAGGATTTACTCCCCGTGTTGGTCTTCATGGCAACAATGAGTGGCGGTACAACATTTATTGACGTGGGACGTGCTTCACCAGCTTTCTTCTGCACATGCCTTGTATTTGCTGCGCGTGCTTGCAAGATGTCATGGGGTATGTAGAGCGGTAACAAAACGCTGTGGGAGCGTGCGCATCACCCACACCATGTTGGTTGAGTCCGTCCTGCGAGAATGTCCTATCCCACACACACACCAGATCAAGCCATGCCAGACTGCAGGCCCTCTTCATACGTCCCATGATCGTCATACACGCCGTCTTTGTGTCTCAACACGGCACGGCACGCACACCACCCCTACCCACACCACATCACCTTGAGATATATCTCCGCCCTGGGCTGCCCGAATGTCCTGTCCTGCAAGTGCCACAGGGTGCACCTCACGACCCCACCACCGCCGCCAGCATCTCGCGCCGAAGCGCTCTCCCTCGCCACCTTGCGCGGGCTGTGTCGCTCCGCCTGCTGCCGATGATGCGCTGCCCCCTTTCCTCCCGCCTCGGCTTCCGTCGAGGAGGCGATATTGCCGCTGCCGTCCTCTGACCCAGCGGGAATTTCCTTGATGCCCAACTCCGAGGGGATGAACCGGTTGGGCTTTGGGAGGGCCAGGGTGGGGAGAGGGGGCTCGCTACTATCGCTGCCGCTGCCCTTGGGTACGTCTTGACGCTGCTTCTGCGCCCCCCCCGCCGCGGCCTTCATCATCGTCATCCCGTTGGTGGTACCGTTGGTCGGGGCAGTGGCGGCAACCGTACCCGGGTGTTTCCCGGCGCCGGTAGTGCCCGCGTTGCTGCTGAGCAGAGAGCTTCTGGCGGTGCTGCCGCCCGCCTGCTGCTGCTGTTCTTGCTGCAGGGATGCCGCCCATGCCTCCAAGATCTGAGCGGTTGGGGCCCCGCACAACAAAAGGCCGGGGAGTACGACAGTGTCCAACGTTAAGAAGACAACAACGGTTGCAGGGTTGACTAAAAGGGCGTGAGAGCATTTCTCCACTTGCGAAACAAGCACTTGGCGACAGTGACGACTTCGAGTCACAAGCATCGCGCAGCAAAGATGGGCGGGACCAGTGTGTCGGCCCACTGCCGCACATCAACCCTCCCATTAAAATGATACTCCAGAGTACTTCTGGCATTAAGCACACCCAAACAAACTTTCGTTTGCGTCGACATCAATTTACATTCACCATTCACATAACTCGACCCCAGTCTACCCTACCTCAACCCCGCTGCCGCTACCGCTGCCGCTACCGCTACGGCTACTGCGGCCGAAAATAAAACCTGAAACATGCTACTGCGGCCGAAACGAAAACATAAAAAATGAAACATGAAACACGGTGATCACCTCCGCGGGAACCGCGTCGCTCCAGAAGCACACCCCGAAGCGAGGCTCTTCCAGCGGGTCGCGGTCGGGCTTCTTGCAAAGCTCGTGATAGTGCCCCAGTTCCATCCCTTGCTGTTCCTCCTCCTCCTCCTCCTCCTCCTCTTCATCTCCACCCCCCGAACCTTCCTCAGAATCATAATCGGAACTTTCATCCTCGGAACCTTCGTCGGAACCGGCGTCGTCTTCCTCGCCCGTAGCTCTTTTCTTTCTTCGCTGGCCTGCTCCTCCCTTGCCGGGGGCACCCTCGCCCTCCGCCGTCTTGTCGTCGTCATCATCGTCTTCTCCCTCGTTGTCCTCGCTCTGAGGATGTTGGTTCTTGCCGTTTTGAGCGGCGTCCACAGCGCGTCCGAAGAGTGTAGATAGGACGTCGTATCGAGCCAAGCTGGGGGTGAGCTGTTCGATGATTCCCTGCGCGTTTTTGCACAGCAAAACAGGGTTGGCAACGACGTAGGCATGGGGCGACAGTTGCAGTTCTGCAGGAAGGAGCGAGCAGACGCGGCAGCGTGACATGATTCAGCTTGGGTTTTTAGATGCTCGGCTCTTTCACAGCGTGGCTGTTGAAGGCCACGAAGAACGGCTGGCAGAGATGGACAATAAGAGGGAAAACAAAAACAGCACAACACAGCAGCAATCCATCCGGATGGCCACATGCACAGGACTAAACACAGCATCCAATCTCCCACACGTCAATGGCACTTGCTTCGAGCAGGGCGGGGTCCCACTTGTCCATGATGTAGGGTCCCTTGAGGATATGGGCATCCTCGAAGCGGGCGAAGGGCAGCATCTGCTCGGCAAGCCGTTCCACGTACTCTGCCGGCTCGCTCTCCTCCTGAAACCTACAACACGATAAACAGACAGAGGAGAGACAGAGAGACAGAGTGAAAGTGAGAGAGAGAGAGCAAGGGAGGGAGATAGGGACGAAGCTACAGCTGTTACGCGATGGGTGGTGTGGGACACATGAACTTGACGCCATGACGTGACATCACACATGTGCTGCAGAGTGGCGTGTGGTGGGAAAGTCGCGCGCGAGAGTGGAGCCTAAAACAAAACCACAAAAACGAAGACACTCCCCGCGGGGCGTGGTGTGAAGTGGCGTGGAACAGTCGTGAGAAGTGAGAAAGGGGCAACTCCATCCGTGTCCCTTTCCCCCTTCTCGAACGTACACTACATACGCAGGACCGTTGTTGACATTCTCCGTGTTAAGGCGACAAAGTTCCAAGCACGTCCCCTCGTTGCGTGGTGCCTCTGCTTCCTGTTCCCTGCTAAACTCCTGTCAACAGATGACGAGAAGCACGAGAAATTAATCCGGCTGGTTATCTTCTTCCCATCGGCGCGTTGCGCGTGTACAGGCGTTTCAATCTCACACCTGTACTGAATGTTGGCGACGTCCCTGATCTCCTGGAAAACCCATTCCTGAGGCCCCTCTCTCCTCAGCATGCCGATGTAGCGGAACAGGACGTCTACGATGTCCAGCCAATGGCGCACTCCGGCCTTCCAAACGAACCGGACAGAGACCCAATGACCCAAGGCAAAAAGCGAGTACATCGAGACAGGAAGTACAAAACAAAGCAGTGAAGGTTGGTGGAAATGGCCGTGATTGTTGCAGAAGTGGAAAGTAGTGAGGGTGCTGAGGATGAAGAACTGGCAAGAAACCGTAAAAAACACCGCCAGCAAGAGGCGGAAGACAAGAAGGGGGCAGAAACGAACACAGGGGGGTGGGGGTGCTAGAGGGCGCCAGAATATCACGAGTCAGCGTCGTCCAAGGAAAAAAAAAAGATGGCATTCTTCACAGGCTATCTATTGTCTACTCTCGAGCAGCATCGTTCGGGACTCTTCCATCCCTCCTCGTCCTGGTTTAAATGTCCTAAAAGACAGGTCTTGTCGACCGACACTCCTACCGGAACGAGAGAAAGCAGCAGCGGTAGCAGAGGCGGCAGCGGCGGCGGCGACGGCCATAAATCTCTCTCTCTCTCTCTCTCTCTCTCTCTCTCTCTCTCTCTCTCTCTCGCTCCCTCTCTCTGGCTCTTTCTCCCTCCCTCCCTCTTCCTCCCGTCCCTCGCTCCCTCTCCCTGTGTGTCTGTCTGCCTGTCTGTCTCTCTCTGTAGAATGTATCCTTCTCTCTGTCTCCATCACCTTGGTGAGGTAGAAGGTCACGCAGAACGTCGCGCAACAGGAGGAGTCGTTGTACCCGGACCCCGAGATGCCCGCCGAGATACCCGTCGCCCAGCGGTTGTGCCTCAGCAGGCTGAGTACGCTGCCTTTGCCCTCGTGTCCGATGAGGTGCCCAATGTACTCGCNGGGGGGGGGGGGGGGGGGGGGGGGGGGGGGGGGGGGGGGGGGGGGGGGGGGGGGGGGAGGCGCATTCATGCTTTAATTCCGTTGCGGTTAGAGGACGGCGGGGGCAGTCAGCCAGGCGCACGGAGTACGGATCGGACTTGGAAAACATCTGAAAATCAGGCCGAAGTTTACACTTCAATATCGAAAAAAATCGGAATGTACGTCGCCGCTACGGTGCTTTACCAACCCACACCCTCCCCGTTGGCGTTCGCGTTTTTCGTGGAAACGTTTGTAAGCGAGGGAGGAGGCTGGGGAGGAGCCGGTGGCCGCAGTAATCTCACAGTGCAAGTCCATCGATCGACAGCATAAATATACTAAACAACGGGGCCGTCAACAAGATAACAGGCCACAGATCATACCCATCCCAAGGTCGGAGATCTCTCCAAGCAGAATAGCTGATCAATGGCATCTCGTCACACAAGCACCGAAGCAAAGCAAGGCAAACCTAGCGACCAAGAACCCCAGACAACCACGGGGCACCTCAAAGAGACAAATAAAG
>CACKRE030000218.1:217187-227944 GCA_902602495.3 Ectocarpus sp. CCAP 1310/34 | reverse complement strand
CCCCCCCCCCCCCCCCCTCTGGTCACCTCGCTTGCAAGTATGGCACCACAGCTCCTGGAGGCGGCAAGAGTCGTTGTTCTTCGACAGACAGAACTCGCTCTCGATGCTCTGCAGCTCGCGGTCGCTGCTGTCTGCCTTCATCAGGGGGCTCACGAAGAACTGCGCGAAAATGTCCAATGCCTGTGTGTCGTGTCGCAGATGGGGTTGGGGGGAGGGGAACAACACCTGGTGTGATCTCTCGAGACAGGGCACCGTGCCTACTCTTACTAGAGACTAAACCATCGACGTTTGTATGTTCTGATGACGTGTCTGCCATTCATCAGACCGGAGGTAGACGGTGCATCCTCGCATCGTGCACCCTCCCGAGCACGGCTGGTGGGACGCGAAAAGGGGGAGGGAGAGTAGCTACGCGGCGGAGCGTGCCACTCGCTCGTTGTCCATAGCCAGGCTTTAAACATAAAACATCGCTACATTGATATCTTACCTTGGCGTTCACCGTTGAACGTTACCTTTGCAACACTTTTCACAGAAATATTTATACCTAAACTTCCGAGACAAACGCAGTACCATGGAATCTCGTCCGCGTCGCTTGGGCGCAGGTTCAAGCACACGGCGTACCAAAGCAACCAGTGGCGATATGGAGACCCACGCAGCAAACACAGCACCCGCACAAGCACCGGCGAACTGCACTCTAGTCGTCTTGTCTTGAAACAGCAGTCTTTCTTGTCTCCAAACCTGCAGCAGTTAGTCGTATTTCGACGGCAGGGGACAGCAACAAGAGATTACCCAAGCTGACGTCACTGATGCTGATGCTGTGTCTACGCACCTTCTCCAGGTGTTGCGGCAGCACGTCGAAGTGGTAGAGGGTGTACTCGCACTCGGTGAAGGCGTTGGTGGAGCCGCCGCTGGCGGAGATGAAGGAGTCGTACTCGTTTTCGTCGGGGTATTTGGTCGAGCCCATGAACAGCATGTGCTCCAGGTAGTGGGCCAGGCCCTGGTGTATGCCACACATACATTTTTCAACAGGTTAAAATAAGGTTGCTATACGCACTGCTATACGCACAACGCGGTGTTAGCACAAGAACATTTTTCCACAAGCAACGAACAGGGTAAGTCGTATTTCGTGATGATTTTTGCTTCTTCAGTTCGAACGGCGCGTGTTCGCGGTGCATGCTCGGACCCATGGATTTGCGGGGGAGAAAAAGCGAGCGGTAGAGTCGGAAGGAATACAAAACTTTTCTGGGGAACCCAGCGCCTGGTTGGCACGTTTCTGCAGCCTCAGCCGCCAAAGAAACCAAGCGTGTACAAAAACAAAATTGTTTCCGTGACCTATCTCCCGTGGGGGGCGGGGGCGGGAGGGTTCCGCTGGATGCTGCCACTCCAAACGGGCGCGCACCTGGCAGTGCTCGGGGTCCGACAAATTTCCCACGGAAACCGCCATCGCCGCCGCCGCCTTCTTGACGCCCTCTAGCTGCTGCTCCCCTTCGTCCTGGCCGTCTAGCCCTTCTCTCTCCTCTTCCTCCTCGCTGTCGTCGTTGTCGTCGTCGTCGTCGTCGTCGTCGTCGTCCTTGTTGTCATAGGAGTCTTTCTTGTCTTCTTCATTATCATCGTCGTCTTCGTATTCAGAGCTGCAGTCCATGGTTCCCTGACTCCCGCCGCTGCTCTTGCTGTTGCTCCTGTTCGACCTCCCGGAAAACTCATCTCGTCAGCTTGTTCGACTACTGTCGTGGATAGGTGTCGTGATACCGCCTTGCAGTGACACAAGTTGGCCTCTTGGCCGTAACCATACAAAAGTCATACACCAGGAGATGGGACCGGAATCACATCACGAAGTGTTTGCGAGGTGATTTCGTAGCTCCAAAGAGCAAGAAGACCTGGACGCAGCATATAGCACTTGCACACGTGATGCACAACTATGTACAGCGACAAAATCCGCACGCCATTTCTCAGCACGCAACCGAGTATGTATGTGGCTGCACTTGTTACTACTGGCTGCGCAAGACGTTCTCAACAACGCCCGAAGTATTCCTTGTGATGCAAAAAAAAAGCAAACGCATAACGGGTTCATGTGCGCACATGCATGCTGGCGAGTGTGGCAGGAAGAGCATGTCGGACGACTCAGGGCGACAGCTACCAGCCTGATTTGCTCTCTGTCCATAAAATAGATATGCCATTCCGTCGATTCTCCTCGCGCAGAAACTATATACTTCTTCCAATGGAACATCTCATGGTATTGGCGTCAACGAACCCGCACCCGTTCGCCACCGCAGCGGGGGGATCGTGTATCAGCAAGACTCGAAGGCCGTTCGGAAGCTTGACGAGCCTGTAACTCTTGTGGTCCGAATCGGCCTTGGTGGCGTCAACATCGGCGCCGACCTCCACCTTACAGCAATAAGTCGTCGATATCGTTTAGACGGCACAGTAGCAGCAGCAGCAGCACCCATATGGCAGGAGCACAAAGCGAGGGCGTATTGAGGCACACCGACAAGACATCGCACCCCTATCTCGTCCTTTCACCCTTCATACGTGTCAGTGTTCAATACTGGAGGCAAGTGAGAGAGGATGCCAAGTGTCGCTTCTGTCTTAAGCCTCGGGTAGGGGTTCTTTGCCGCAATGGCGGTGAATGCACAGCGAACCCATGGAGCATGCACCTAGTCGAACAATAGCAGTCTTCTGGTTTCGTTACATAGCGAACCACACGTCGTTGGCACCGCCACTAGACTTAAGTGTTATCAGAGAGTAACCGCCTGACCCTGCCGTCTTGTCTATTCTCATTCTTTCAATGAACAAACAACAGCATGTTCAAATATACGAAATACGTGCGCGACATCTGCGCTGAAAAACACTCATGGCCTAGTGCAACCCTCACATTGTTTCCTGCGCCAGATATACGAATTATTCAAAAAAGTTCAGTATTGTACGTTGTTTGCACCCTCGCTACACAGCACGAGCACCTTGTCTGTAGTATGCATATGTCCTATATCCATGGAACACGGCAGTAGTCTACAGCAGTAGATCGTATCCAGATAAAATGCAGTGTTCGGAACCCGGTCAACGTCGAGGAGGCCACTCGGGGCCTGGAAGCTATTATTTAACTGCATTTTCCAAACGATTGCTGGAGGCAGCGCTCCGTAGTCGTCCCACCTTTAGCCCCACCAGCCTACTATGAGCTAGCTCCCCGCCTTGCACATCAGGTGCGCCCAGTACTAACTGCCCTCCCACCGCAGATAGTGCAGCTCAGGATGGTACATTGAGGTGGATGGTTGATATGCACATATTTTTTTAGCATCGCACCTGCGCAGTTCCTTTGCGACGAATATGTGGCGTCGGTGGTGGAGGAGGCTTTGCACTCTTGGCGACGTTGTAAGGCATTGTTTGGGACTCACTACCAAGTGACCTTGCTGTGCTTGGGAGTGGGAAGAGAAGTTGAGAAGCCTGCGCCGGGGCCTGCAACCAAAACCTTCGCCAGATTCTTGGGGGGGGGTGTGTTTGCGCGAAGTGCGTGCCCCCTCAAAACACGGCAAGCTCGGGTCCCCAGCTGGCTGTACTGCTGGGTCTTTATCTGTGTCCCTGTGCCTCTCTCCGTCGCTTGGTGCCCCTTTCTCTCTACCCCTTGTTCACCGTTGTGAGCCAAGGTACGGTCATTGGGGCTTAAGGGACTACAAACGTGAAAGCATCGACGAAACATACACTGAGAGTGGCCGGCTGCACTCAGCACTCTACGAGGCCTAGCCAGAGGGGACTCTCGCCATGCCGCACGACTACTCAGCTGATGTGTGTGGGATCGTCCTATACACCCTATTCTTTGGACTTGTATGCGTCCGGACTCGCCCTTTCCTGACGGATCGGCGTTCTCTATCGTCGACAGACCGCATCAAGCTGGCTTTCCACGTGTGCATCAACACCTCGGCTCTACTCGAAATCGGTGAGCACGTAGTCTTGCCTCTTGGCAGAGCATCCTTGAGAGTATCCATACAGCACAGCAGTATGCATATGCGGCGGGCCAAGTAGTCTTGCCTCTTGTTGTGACAGAGCATCCTTGAGAGTATCAATACAGCACAGCAGTATGCATGTACGGCGGGCCTGACGATTCCTCCAAATCTTTCTACTATCAGTACAATACGAATGAAACTCTTTTTTCTTGTACACACGAATGAAAACATGAAAACAACAGAGTAGCAAACAATCGAATATCGCATGTGCGCCCCCCCTCCCCCCTCCCCCGGCCGCTGTATCAGTGCACTACGCAATCGAGCTTGCCTTTCGGGGCTCGGTGCTGTCCGGCTACGCTTGCCACCTGGTTGGGCTGTGGCTGAGTCTGGTATCGTTCAGCCTTGTAATCGTCCTCTGGAGCAACACGCTTTACCCACCGGCTGCTGCCAGACAACAGCAGTGAGTGGGAATTGTTCGTTGGATTTGAGGCCCAGAAACATGTCCTCTGTTGGAGTCGGTATAAGCGTCGCATGTGTGCGTTGGCATTCAGTCGATACAAGTAGGCGTGTTCCCGTACCCAGCCGCGGTGACGGGGGAGAACATGGTGGATAGGCGGAAGGGGAGAGGAGATCCACTTGTGTAGCATGTCGTGTACGATTGGTGTGTTTTTGGTGCACGGGCACAAATGGTAACCTCGTCCAGTTACATCGAAGGGGCATGAAGCATTACTGGCAGGGCGTAACCTACTTCCCAAGAAAAGATAGGAGTAAGACGATGAGAAGACGGCTCTCTTGGACGGACAACTCAAATTTCAAATTTCTGCGTCAAGCTGGCTTCCGCACTTCAAGGCCGTAGTCCTTTTGGGTTACTTGCGTGTGGTCCGTGGGTTCCTGGAAGTAGTTACATGTAGAAGGTCACCGCTGCACCGTTTTGCCTTGTGGCAGCCTCACATCGTCGCCAAGAAACCCGAGAGTCTTTGCTCTTGTAGACACCAGTACGCTGTGTTGATGATGGTGACTCATGGAGTAGCCTTGGCAGGGTTCATCGATTGAGGAAACGTGTTGGATACAGCATACAACCGGGGAGGTAGGCGGTCCGATCCATGTGGGTATGCCCGGTGTTCAGCAACCAACCGGGCGCAGAACCAAATGGATTAAGATGTACAACCATTGCATTATTTCGATGCTTATGTGCACATGTGTGCATACAAGGTGCCTTCCGGAATGGGCTCGTGAAAGCGCAGTCAGTGGTCGTCAAGGGGTGATTCAACATGAAAAAGGAAAGCTGACTGCCAGCTGTGACGTTGTCCAACCTCGAGCAGCCCAAGCAGTTGACGCGCTTAGACTCGAAGAGCCCAGCGAATCGCACCGAATCAACACCTTGTTATCTGGAGTATACAGCAAGTCTTAAACGAGCATTATTCCTCAGTATGTGTTTCAATGTGTGGGCGCTGTGCTTTGCTTTCTTTCTACAGGAGAAACGCTCAGGGGGGCACCGCGGCGAACGGCGGCGGCAGCGATGATGAGCCGGCCGGATGGAGGTGCTGCGGAAAGACGAGGTGAGGGTGGGTTGAGAGCACCCGCTCCCATGGTTCATGACACCTGTATACTCGTGGCGCCACCAAATCGCTTTCTGTCCGAGGCTCGTTTCTTGTTCCTCTACTGCTGTCGCAGGAAAGTGGAGCAGTTAACAAAAATAATTATGAAAGAACGTTTGTGACCTTAGTCCTGTGTGTCCCCGGTTGACTCGTCAAACATACAAGCCGAGAGGTGTTTAGGCTGGCGCCAGAATACATGGGACGAGCACACACACACACACACACACACACATGTTTTCAGCCGAACTAAGACTGACATCTTTTCATTGGTCAGCCGGTTAGCACGGTCGATGCTAATAATAAAAACACACAACAGTCGGGTAAACCCATCAGCGACTGCTGTGCATACGTTGCAGACAGTGTAGGATTCGTAACTGAGCACGGGTAGCTCGTAAATTTCCAGTTCTTAGTTCCCTGGTCCCCTGTGTGGGTACGCGTTCTATACCCGACGACCAAGCCCCCGGTTGTCCGTCCCATCAACTCATGATGTCTGTGTGCCCTCTCCCCTCTCGGTCCGTTTGCTCTATTTTTCTCTTGTGTGAAGGATATCGGTTGCCGCCAAGTTCGTGTGCGCGATCGATGCCATCGTGGCCCTCGCGACGGTGGTGGTGCTATGGACCGGAAGCGTTCCCGCGTACTCCAGGCCCTACCTGATCCTGATGGTAACCCACAGGTGAGATGTTGTAGCTGCATGGCGATCGGGCCGGCATGCACATGTGGGTTAGGAGCTGTGTTCGTTCCCGGAAACATGGTGTCTCGACCGCGCGATGACAAAGATTTGCTTTTGATGCATAGCCTTGCCATGAACATAACACGATGTCTCGACCGCGCGTATTACAACGAAATGCTTTTGATGCCCAGCCTCTTCCCGTTGCCACTGCTGTTCGTTTACGCTTGCTCGTTGTTTCCCTCCCTCGCCCAGCGTGACGCTTTTCCTCTTGGCCTCGTGGCTTGTGCTTTACGGCATCCGCCTGCAAAGACGCGTCATGGGCCACCCGCGGTGAGCCGGTCGGTAGTATGTAGGTCTGTCCTATCCACGCTCCACGGAAAAGTTTGTCTCCTCAAGCGGTAGTCTATACGTACCTGGTACCACAACTTTTTCGAATCTGTATACAAGGAAAGTCGGGAGATAAAAACAACGCCGGGTAAAGAAGGTGGAGCTTGGCGGAGCGTTTAGTTTCAAGTCCATCGGTGGCGGCAGCATTCTCGCTACATGCCTTCCTAGCGCTGTGCCGCGTCCGCTAGAGGCACGCGCAGCAGCGACCGGCAGCACTCAAGAGCAACGGCAAGCAATACTGGAGACGTTTTGCTTTTTTTTCGCGGGCTTTTTTCTTGTGTGCCCGATGCAGGTGGGAGCCGCTCGATCGTCGGCAACGGCTAAAGATCCTGTGCCGCATCAACGGAGTGCTGGTGGTTTGCGCGGCTTGTTTTCTCGTGCGCGTGGCCGTGCTGTCGTCGGCCCTGTTCGTGCGCTCCCGGCACAGGTACGTGGTTGTCTGCCCTGGGAACGTTAATGTTCACAATCTTTGTGATTACTCTGCAGCACGGGCCCAGAGATAAGAAAAGTCAAAATCGTTTCAGTTTCGTGTTTTGTCGCCACTACACACTGCTGTCGAGCACAGGTTGCTATATAGAGTTCAGTGTAAGGATCCACCGCTGGTGTAGGTGTGTTTCTTCGCCCGTTTTTCTTGGTTTTCGTTAAAATGCGAGTCTCTGATCCTTTAACAAAATATTTCTCAAACTGCGGGCCCGTACTGCATGTGTGTGTTGTGTTTTCGTCCTCTTTATTATGGCGACAGTCCCCCCATTTTTCGTGGTGAGACGTATACTACCCTTTATTAGCGTATGTAGAGTACTTCACTTTTCAGTGTATTTTTTCGCAAAACTACAACCATCCAGGGTCACACTGGAGGGGGTAAAGTAATCACCAGGGCTTTTTTCTTCTTTTTTTTTTTCATGCCCCACCTTCTTCCTGCGGTGCGTGCTGAATTTTATTTTTATCGCGAGAAGGGTCCAGTCATCCCTTTCCCTCGTCAACGGTGCTAACGTCGAAGTTTGGTACTCACGAGAGCTTTCATTAGCTACATTTCGCTTTCACCCGCAAACTTCGTAAATTCTTCACTTCATGGGGATTCGAACTCACGACATCTGCAACCAGCGGATTACGATGGTACCACTAGACCACCGGGGCGACCGGCCTGTGGTGCATCAGAAGGGTCGATTCTCAACCCACGTACTTTATTCTTGTTTGTGTTGTTTTATTTTACTCCTGCGAGAACGGAGGGAGAACCGTAGGGCTGGATTGATTCCATCATCTGTGCCCAACCAAGCATCGTCGAGTGACGCGGCGGATCGCAAAGTGTCCTTTGCATGAGAGGCAATTGTGTGTGATTATTTGTATCGGTCGTCATAACTATCGCGGACTCACCCTCATAGAACAGGAGGGGGGTTCTGTTGTACGATTACGCCAGGTCGCGTAACGACCGCTGTAGCCGAGTGCTCGGTTCCACAAACGCGGCGCAACAGCAGACAGTAGTAGATTGGCGGCAAGGAGGGATGAATGGAGAGGGAAAGGGAGGTACCGCAAGCCTGCAAGCGATGAGGCACCCGCCTAGACCGCCGTTCAATGCTCCATGCTCCTCAGCCAAGGGGGCATTGGTTTCCGAAAGACGGCGGGTTTGGCAAGACTTTGCCTATAAGTCGCATAGAGCTTTCCTTTTGACAGCCCGAGGGTTTTCACAGCCTCTTGGTTATAGAGCAATTAATGGAGCTTCGAACCTTGATCTAGGGGGCGTGTGCCATCGTCAGCCTCGCAAGCTTGAGGTGGAAGGGAAGGGGGAAGGCGCAACCAGAAAACGAGGCAGGCGAGATTAGGCAGAGGGAGTTTCTGGATATGTACGTCAGGAGAACGAAGCGCGGTGTCAACAAGTCGTTCAGGGCGTGTACCCTTGTAGAAAGACAAACTTTTTGTTGGATGCTGGAGAGTGCCTTCTTTTGCGGCCTGATCTGGATGTTAGCCTTCTCGCTCCGCCTGTTCTGAGCGTTTTGTGGCCTTGTCCCTTATGAACTCGAACAAAACCATCCAAATCAGGGCGGAGGACATGAACAGGTTGCTGTTCGAAGTGTTGGCGAGGTGGGTGTCCGGGCTGATCCCCGGGGTGGCCCTCCTGCACATCATGTGCAAAGCCAAGAAGCCCGGGGAAGATCGGCCGCCGCCGGATCAAATGAGGTACTGCGTTCCTTGCTCGCACGTTCTCCTGCCATGTTGGCCTTTGTTCGCAACGGGCCGTCCGCCTGTGCACCTCGTGGAGTAGGGATTGTTTTGGGTTGTGGTCTATTTGATTGGCTATGCCGCATCCGTTTGTTTCGCTTGAGCTCGTTCTACAGGGATAACGCCGCAGTATGCGTACCACCATGTATGTTTCGTTCGAGGGAACAGGGAACAGGACAGATGTCGCGCTCCCAAACGGCGTTTTTTAGTTGCACTTCGATGCAGCTTCGTTTATGTTGTTTTCTCTCTGCTGACGAAAATCCTGGACACTTCTCATCATCTGTGGGTAAAAAGAGACGAAACCAGCTGTTGTCTTGTTTCTTGCAACAAGAATAACGTTTACCAGGTACTTCATACTCAACCAAAGAAATGCGTGGGTCTGCCCGCCCCTGCACCAGGCTTAGCGTGGTCAACGAGGACCAACCGTTGAACGAGCCGCTTCTACCGACACACCACGGGGGGGGGGGCTACGTCAGCATGGCCAAGAAGAAGCCCAACGGCAGCGCCGGCCGAGGGACGTCGTCGAACAGCCGTAGCGGGGAACGGGTAGGGAGAAGGGGCGGAGCGGGAGGGGCGAACGAGGGGCAGGCGGCTGGGAACGAAGAAGGGAACGACAGCTTTGCGTACCAGATTGTGAGGTCTCAGAGGGAGAGGACAGAAACGACCATCTGAAGCACGCTCGGGAGGTCTGCGTCGTCTCCGCTGTATATACTGTCATGTCGGGGTGTCATCCGATACTGGCATATGCCTAGACGTTTGGTGATGGGTAGTGCGCAAGCATTGCGTGGTTTTCGGGGGGGAAAGGGCAGTGGGGAACCGGGAGAGCGGGGGATGATATGTCTGTGTATGGCCTGTTTTGACAAGCGTGTAGCTTGTAGACGGGCGTTCTTTCTTTGTTTACATAGGTTGCTGTATGTGCTTCACTAGTAATGCTCATCCCTCAGGATGCGGATAGACCCAGAGTGTTGGCTCTCGGTGTTGAAAGCTGTAGAGCCGCGGCCGGCCGTTGTTTGGTTGCGAGTCTGTCCTCTACCAAATTTAGTCGTAGTGGCTGCCCTGAACAATGTATATTTTTTAGGGTCAGCCTAAGTCACACGCACATTTTGCTGGCACGCACAGCGTTGGTAATAGGGTGCACAATGCTCATGTAATACACTTGCGAGTGTGGATGGAGTAGCGGGGATGCGTGATAAGAGTGGCGATTACATTGTTTTTTTTGCTGAATATGACCCAACGAAATCATCTCTAGTCTAAGAAAACTTTCAAACGAACGCGCCCCGCCCGCACTCTGTCGACCGGGTCTTCCGACTGCTCTGCGCCCGCATACTCTCAACGAGGCCGGTGAGGCACATACGGGTTGCTCTTGCTGGCGGGACACTTTTGGCTATGTTGTTGTGTTTGTTTCCCAAGACATTGTGTAACGAACAGACAAGGTAAACCGTCCGTCCAGGGGTGAAAGGAAATCATCATGTTTCTGCTGTCAGTTCATGTGCTGGACTTCCTGCTGCCGCGCGTACTTTTCGACAGTTCGCAGGCTGGCTGGAGATATGGGTAGACTGCTGCTGGCGTAGTACGCCGTGCCGTACGTGTTGCTGTTACCTCGTACACAGGCTTCTTGGAGAGGCGTTTTGTTCCTGCGTGTGGCTGCGTGGAGCGTGAACAGAGGTAGTGGAGGAGTGGAGGAGGCCGTGGAGACGGGACAACTTTTCTCGGAGACTTTACGCAACCTCATAAGTACAACACATATTCCCGTTTTTCTCATTTCGTCGCTGATTTTCAGTGAACTCTTTAATTATGCTACATCCATGTAACCTTTTTCTTGCTACGTGTGCGTGTTCTTTAGATCCTCAGATGGCTCTAGCACTTTCGTGACCACGGGCCGAGAGTCTTTGCTAGATTTTGGCATTTAGCAACTGGCATTAAAAAAAAAAAAAAGGAAGGAAGAAGAGCAACAAC
>CACKRE030000218.1:180774-197701 GCA_902602495.3 Ectocarpus sp. CCAP 1310/34 | reverse complement strand
AGCCGCCGTGGACCGTTAGATACTTGGAGCAAGCAAGAGGGGAGGAGAGAGAGAGGGGGTTGATAAGCGTGGCTAGTCGGGGTTCGTTCGTGCTGAAATGGGAACTATTCCGACGCCACGAACGGGGGTAAAGGAGGAGACGGAGTTGCGTATAACGCACCACATGTCGGAGGCCTTTGACTGTGAATTTTTTATGGGCAGGGTTGCGAGGAGCAAATGTTTCAATTCGTGTATGAATATGTTGAAATGCATTGTGCAAGAAACTGCGGCAAGGAAGCGTCGTCTATGTTTTTATTTGGCTCTTGATTTAACGAGGGGACGGACGATGGGAGGATGGTGTATGATAACGGCTGTTGCATCGTGGGGAGGATCTCTCCCTACTTCCGTATTTAAAACCGGAGTTTTGTTTTTGTTTCGAGTCGGGCATGAAAAAGGTGTTGTCGTCGGCTCTCTTTCGTAGGTCTCGGCTTCGTGAAAGATATGGTTCTGGAGACAAACTTGAATAAGGACCTATTTTCTATATGTTTTGCGCTCGTGTCTGCCGCGTGGAAGGATTGAGCGGCGTGTGCGTCGTTCGGTCTGTTGGCATAAAAAAACAAGCCACTGGTGAACGAAAAAAACGCAAACAACGTTGTTCAGATTCTTGTTACTACAGTTGATTGAATATTGTAATGAAATCATTTTTTCGGGTGTCGTTGTTTCGTATGCATGTGTACGTACGGCAAGCGCTCGGTATATACGTACGGCAAGCGTTCGGTCTGCAGCGTGAGGCACGGGGTGGGGTCGGTTGTTCTTCAGCGGAGCAAGAGCAGGTGACTGGCGGGGGGTCAGCGGCGAGCTACTACATGTAAGCCGTCGTGCTTCTCGATATTTTTTTGGTTTCGTTGTCGCGTAGTGGCGTTCGGTGTTGTTGTTATATTTCCTGTCTCGCATATTTCCTCTTCGAGAGCACTTCGAGTGGAGACACGCACCTACCTGTGGTAACGAATTATCACGCATGAAACGGGGACTCGGTCCCCCTCTTTGCTTTCTCCGTTTACACTCTGCTGCATCCGTCCCGTTTCATGGACGAAATCTGAGCAGAGCACCTCGATGCTGTCCGTGCGCTAAGCTTCACGATCCCCTTCTGCCCGAGGAAGGAGCACGCAAGCACCGTCGGTCGGTAGACCGGCTCTTTGCATGGCATGGTGTCAACATGAGGCTGGGTTTTTGGCGGGGCCGGGCGGCTCCACGCGCCCACGCTCCACCCCGTGGAATCTGCCAGAAAAGAGAGCGGCTTGCTGTTTGCTTCCGGTGCGTGTGGAAAATATGGTGTTTCTGAACCGGTTCGTGAGATAATTCCGATGTGCGGGGACAGACAGGTTCTCTCTCCGTCGCGTAGACTTGCCACTTTTAACGGTGAAGGAAAACAACACAACCAGGTGTGCCCCGGTACTTTATTTCTCACACACAATCGTACGTCGAAATTCCGCTCAACCTCGCAGGAAAGAAATAAAAGAGCAGCGAAATTTACCCACTCTCTGTCCAACGACATGTGACACTAGCGCGGAGAATGCTCGGCAATCACACACTCATCACCCATTCACGACCATTTGCCCCACGGAACGTGCTCGACGAGCTTCAGCGCTGCAATTCAATTATTGCGGAAGACGATGTGGTACGCATGGACCGCTAGTGCTGCTGTGAAGAGAGTGCGAAGCCCCCCACCTCTCCGAACCAAGCGCTAGCGACAGTAACGCTGTTGCCATCAAAACGCAAAGGGAAGGCATATCAAGATACGTCATAGTTTTAATCCGTTCACAGACGGAAACAAACCTAGGTAGGTAGCGGAGGCAGATGGAGGCATGCATCCATCTGGGCTCACCCTCCGGAGAAAGCCATCATACTAAAGCAGAACTCTTGCAAGCAGAACACGAAAACCAAAGCAAACCCTCCATACTTCCTTCATGACGGGAGCAGCGAACAACTGCCGCCGATAACCAAGCACTCCAAGTGTCCAACCCTCAAAGCACGCACGTGAACGACTGCCGCCGCTCTGCTACCGGTCAGTGCCACCACCATATTTCACAGGATGGGATCCGTCCCGTTCCAGTCCACGGTTGCCTCGGGCCATCTGGTTCGGATGACCAAGTCCAGCGGGGGGATCAGGGCATCGTTTGCCTCGTTGTCGGTTGTTAGGGGAGGGGAGCCATCTCCTCCGTCGTGGCGCTGGTCCACCGTGAGGCGTATCGTCTGTTGAGGACACATACACGCATGCGGAGAGAAACGAGCGGAAGGCAGAGGCCACTTTACTATTTGAAACAGACCACACTACAATGAAATTCAACTCGGTTCGGTTACCATGTTAGCATAACACTGAAATGTCTGCATACTTCGAGGTATATAACAGTGAACAGAGTGATATCGATAATGTATTTTGGAAGAAGAGACATGGCGTGTACTATGCGGGACATGACAGACACGAAGTATGGTTCCAGAGGTGGCGCAGGTGGCACCCCTGCAAACACACCATCAGTGAGCAAGGAAGGGGCGGCGAGAACGACCTTAGACGCCTCGTTCACGACTCGAAGAGCACAAGGAATACGTTGGACCGTCCGTACTTAGTTCCGCACCACAGCTTGATAGTCCACGCGATCTCCACCAGCACATTTTCCATGCTGTTTTCGGTTCATCTATATGTCTTAACATTCAACCAGGTGCCCAATTCCGAGGTAAACGGCCCTGTGGTGCGTTGCTGGCCAGCAAGAACGGAAGGACCCCTCAAACCACTCTCCCTGCAAACTTGGCATAACGCAGACCTTTGCCCGTGATGAGCCGCCATGTTTGAAAAACAGGTCAGGCGGGGGAGTTGTGGTGTGAAGGTTACACACACGCATGGTGATCGCCGGAGGTGTGACAGGCGCAGAACCGGCACCACAGGCACAGAACCGGCACCAATCAACCTTGCGGTGCAGTCTACGAGACTAAAGGGCATCCTCCACCAACGACAAGGTGCGCAACACAGTCAAGACAAAAGATACGCCAATCATGCAGAGGCGCCCTAGCAATGGTGTGTGGTCTTTCGTCGTGAGTAGAAGACTTCAGGGCACGGTCACTACCGGCGACGAGGTAGTGCCGCCGAAGCGACCCCAAGGGCACCCGTCAAGGGTTCGCGCCCGTGGGACGCGGAAGTGCGGCGAGATTTCCGCTTGCTTACTCTCGCGCGTGCGGTGCCCCGAGGGGCGTCATGAAAGCTGCGACTAACCTCAATGGGGGAGAAAATACACCCTCCCGTTACTGGTGCCGGTAGTCTTACTCCAGTCCGGTGTGTTCGTGCAAGAGTTGTGCTGCAAGACATCACAGTCCCGAGAACTGATGTTTATACCCTCCTGTCGGACTTCCAACTCCAACCCCGATGTTCGAAACGCGAATCTGCCACGTACAAATCCGTTTGGGATCTCGCCAGCAGCGGCGGCAGGGCCACCGCAATGGGCGAAACACCGTCTACGAGTCGGGGGCATGTCATACCTCGTCCTGCCTACCCAAGCCGTCGTAGTACTCTAGATCAAACGCCTCCGCTCCGTCGGTCTCGCGCCCACACGACCCATGGCCGCTCGCCGCCGACCCGCCGTTCCCTCGACCGCTCCTACCAGCAGCAGGAACACTTTTTGCGGTGGCGCCGCCACTGCCTCCCGCGAGCTGTCTTTCAGAGTCCTCCCGCGTTGCTATCGTCGGTTGTGGTGCTGGCACGATAGCGCTGTCGACGCTGAAGAGGACGGAGTAGTGGCTTTCGCTGCACACGACCCAGATCGGTGTCTCGGGATTCTTGAGACGGTCCCCAACCTTTGTTGCGACAAGCGGGAACAAGGGAACAGGGGCAGATTGTCTCACGAAAACGTCGCCGTGGCAACATAATGACGATGGACTACGGAGAAGAAAAAGGTCCGTTGGTGGACCCGTGGCTCCTGTACAGCACGCATCTCTTGCCTTCACCACCATCTACGATTGGTTAAGTGGGGTCTGAAGGCTCCATGCTGTCCTCGACCCTGCACACAGCGGAAAACCGCGACCTACAACCGTATCCTATCGTTAGTGAACCCTTCGACGGACTTCTCACGGGCCTGAGGAAGCTAAGGAGGGAAATCGTTGGAGGCTGTCTCAGTTCGCCATATTGGACCACAAATTTGTTTACAGCAGTGAGCAACACGCGGACAAGAAAGCGAAACTCCTACAGTACAATAGGTGAGGTCCCTACGTCCTCCTCCTTGCACCTACGTTTGATCGCGTGCCTACGACGAGAGCCTTTCCTGTCTCTGGAAAAAATACAGATGGCAAGAGTGGCGACACAGCAGTCCGTCCACCGTGAGCCGGGCTGCTCAGCACGAATACCCGCCACAGAATCAGGAGACACGTGCTTTCTTATCTATTTCAGCGCCGCCCGCTCTCAACACATACCTCCACATGTTTGTAGGCCTCAAAAAGAGTGAGAAAACCCACTCTACCCCTCTCCGACACCCCCGTCAGGACGACTCGATCACCGCCCCCTCCTTCCCCTTCCTCCTTCTGGTGCCCCTGCTTTTGGCCCCTCTTCCTGTCTTCGTATCCTTTCTTCCCTCCTGCCCCTGCCTTTGAACCCCCGCCCTCGTCACCCATGACGCGGCAACCGTCGAAGACGTTGGAGCGCGCGCGTCCCACGAGCAACAGGTTTACCAGTTCCTGCGAGGGAGGGGCGTTCGCGTCAGTTGGTCAGGTAGGTGACGATGTTAGCACATACTTAGCAGCGACCAGCAAGTCTTTCATTCAGTCAAAACAAGAACAGCCACAACCACAACAACAACCACAACAACAGCATCAACTGCTTGGACGTATGGATACGACTCGTTCGATGTTGCGTGTGGCACCTGGGAGGCATACCCGTGGCTGGCCATCAGAGGGGGAGGCTCGTCGAAGCTGTTGTCCATGTCCCCGCGGACGGCGTCTACGCCCCTGCTGAACACGCAAGAATACACGAGCAGGATGACACCTTGGCCCTGCGAAACTCGGAGTGCGTGCCCCGAAACATTAGCGACAACGGGCAGGGGTGAGCGGGGGCGATCCTTGCGGGGTGGGGGGAGGTGGGAGGGCGGCGAGGTACGCATTGCTACGTCGTGGCAAACACCATGGGTCCGCGCGATCCACTTAACCGGACAAATATGTGAGGTTCTGGCGACAAAGCGAGGGAGACCCGGGAGGTTGTAGCCGCCCTAGCTGTTGGAGAGATTGCTCTGATGTTGGCCACAAGACGTGCATGTTTAAACCGGTGGTAAGCCACCCCCTACTCCCCCTTTGTGACTCGACCCTCGTCTGCAAACAAGCTACTCAGCTGTCACCAAAATGTGGTGTGGGTGTAAACAAAAAGTTTTCTTCGACCGAACTTGCTTACATACCACGTATTGTCGAGGGTATTCCCTCAACAGTTGACGCTTCATTCAGTCAACCTGTACCTTCTTCATGCACGGACCCCAGGTTACCTGAGTTTCCCCGTGAGTCTCTTTGCCCCCCCCCCGGGCATATCGCTGTTACCGGAACTGAACATCATTACCAGAATGAAACACAGAGCAATGTGGCAGTAGGATCGACGAAGAAAGCAAACAGGATGGCGGCAATACACCAAACACAACAAGTCACCTTATAGTTTGTGTAGTGGTGCAGGTTGTCGCGCAACACGCCCTCCAGGGCGCTTCTGCTGCCCACGCGGATTAGCTTGAGCCTCTCCGTGAAGCCGTCCGGCCGGTAGCGGCTCGAGGGCTGGACAGTAGCTCCCCCTTCTGATACAGCCAAGACGGCTTCAAGAACCAAGGCCCAGCCAAATGACGTTCAAACGCTCGGCATCAGACTTGTTGAACGGATTCAATAATAACCTGAGATTTTCCCACCGACACTCTGGGCTAGTGGTGAGCATTTTTCTTCTACCCGCGCCTCACAATGACTCGTTTCGGTTTCCCCCGGTTGGTTCTCTATCTGTGAGCTTCCTTCGACTTTGACTATTAATCTAACCTTCTTCGTGACAAACAAAACGCACCAGTGTTTCCGTCGCCTGCCCTCCAGATGATCGTGCTCAGAGCGGATGTCAGCGAATGCTCCCGCTGAGACTTCTTGGGGTTCCTCCAGTCACACCCTGCGCAATCGCCGAAGATCATGTCCTGAAGAGGGACATATGGAGATCGGGTGGAACTTTGCGTCAGACACACAGCCTTAACAGCTGCCACGAGCTCCCCTTCGACTCGTACGAGTACCGACCGTTACAAAATAACGCTCGTAGAAAAATAGCGGCCACTCTACCTCTCTCTCCGAAACGAATCAGTCGCCAAGTAAGAGAACTAGAGTTCATCTCTGCAAAGCCAAGGACAAATCGCGCGCAGCACGCACGTACCCTCCAAGAACGAGCGAGCACCGCTAAGATGCTAAAATGTACATGATCCAGACACTTCGTGCGCTCCGAACGTACTGCGTTCGACGGCCGGCGACCCCGCCCGATCCGCTGGCTGCCTCTGTCAGGGGCGCGCTTAGTTTGCTCACCTCAAGAAGGAAGGCCTGAACCGCCGCGAGGACGCCGCACGGCCCGCCCTTCACCTGCACCAAACCGTACCGCAGAAACTCCTCGCCGCAGAAGAAGAACCCCTGCTCTCTCCACGCGTCATTGAACCTCTTGGACGGGTTCCCGAACACCAGCTCCCGCACGCCGTTCGCCTGTACCTCCGTGACCGCTGTCCTTCCCGGAAGTTCACCCGAGCCTCTGCCGCCGTCGCCTCCAGCGGACGAGGGTATCGTTGCTTGGTTGTCTCCTTGCCCTGTGTGGCGAAAGCCCGCGCCACTGTTTCCGGGGGCGGGGTTCCAATCTTGGCATCCCCCTTCTGCTCGCCTTGTGTGTAGAGTCGTCGTCGTCGTCGTGGTCGTCCGCACCCTGCGTCGTGGCTCCACGACTAGCTCCTCGTCGAGGCAGAAATCTTCCACGTCGACTTCATCGACCTCCATCAGCTCTTCTTCGTGCTTGGCCGTTTGTGGGCCTCCCCCAGCGAGGCTAGTAGGTCTGTCGATGCTGTCAGTACTAGCCCTGCTGTTGCTCTTTCCAGGGTAGTACCCTCTGCGGTCACCCTCAAAGTTGCCATGAATGTCTAGCTTGCCGCTCTCCGGGGGTCCCGATGACACCGACGATAAGGCATTCGACTTCATGGAGCTCACGTGTTCCTGCCGTTGTTGCTCCTGCCTTGCACAACGATCGGCCGAATCGGAGGACCAGGAAGAAAGAGTGGTAGCGCTGCTTCTCCCGGAGAACAGCCCACTGACGGTAGAGGAGGTCACGGACCCGGCAGCCGTGCTCCCACTTATGACTTCGTCCTGCTGCTGTTCAGCGTTGGATGGTGATACGGATATCATCTCGCCGTCGTTGCCGGTGGAAGAATTTTTTTTGTTGGCAGCACGACGATCCCGAGAGTCGCCAGGCGGCGCTTTCAGCTTTGCCTCCGCTTTCAGCTCTTTGTACTTCTCGTAGCACGCCTTCTTGTTGTGGGTTCCTCCTACCAAAGCCGACACCCTCCTGAAGCGCTCGTTTTTGCCTAGGGTGGCAGGTACATCCTTCAGTGCTCGCCTTAAGGCCTTCACCTAAAGAATAGGGATCCAGACCGTGATTAAACGCATAGCGCCTCCAAGCCAACACTGCTACGATGTGTACCAGAATAAAACAACAACGTATGCTGTTCGTGAGGTGGATTATGCCATCCTTACGAAGGCTACTGCGGTAGTACTCATGTGTGGTTTTGAGCTATGTTAGTGCGCAAGTACGTGGCCGTCCATCGGTCATTTGGATCTTCGGGGTATCTCCGGTAGTGGTATCTTTGGCAAGTTGTCACGCGTTCCGTGCTGTCATGTGTGCCGAGTTCCGCGACTGTTGCTCGCGTGCCTCAGTGTTTGTGATGCACTCTGGTGCCCACTCTCTTCCGTTGCTTGTGTCTACGAGGACGACCAATAATACGACTTTACCATCTCTTCACATTGTCAACCGGGACAGTCGTGCTTATCCAGCAGCACTCGGCTTGGGGCCAATCAACATATTGGATCGCTGAAGGGTTTACGTTGGCAATCCTGGTGTGACCAACCTGAAGACGGTAGACTCGTGCGCATAACGGACGCTAGACATCATCAAGTGGTTGTTCGTAATAGTCTTGTCAAATTGTTTTTGGCATGTTGAGTGCTGGATGTACAGCCATAAAGAATCTTTCGCGTCTTCTCCTTATGCGCTTACTCAGGTGCGGTGAAGTACGTACGCGAGATACACCGAGATCCAAATAACTGCAGTTACGGCCGATACCTCTCATGGTAACCTACATCTTGTTTTGGCCAGCAGGCCCCTCGTGTCCTAGATCTGGCCTCGCCAGCCGCGGCCTCTTGTTGCATCTGCGTCCCGATGCGAGATCCTGGATGCCGGTCAGAGAGAACACTCCTTGAATGAAAGCTCACTTGTTGCTAAGTACACAAGATAACCATACGAGGGTCTACATGCCACCACGTATATCCTGCACACATGGGAGCGATGGGTTATAGTTTGACAAGATCCACAATGTCCGTGTTGGGAAGCTGCTGTTAAAGCAGTAAAACGCCGCTGCTGATGGGTGCGGCGAAATGTGGTAGGTTTGAACTTCCGAAACGGAAGTTCGTTTTGGTTCCCTTTCGAGCCCGAGAGCTGGACAGCGGGACAGCGGCGGGACCAAGGACATGCTGTGAGAGCGTGTCCCTCATTCCTCATTCCCCTCTCTACCCAGGATCGTCCAGGTTGCCTGTTGCATCCACAAGATTATCTCTTCATCATGGCGGGCATAACCCTCAGGAGTTTTGCTGAAGGCAACGAATCCGGACCTACAGTCGTCTTTGTACACGGTTGGCCCGATGACCACACTCTCTGGGACGCACAGGCGAGCAAACTTGGTTGAAGAATACTTCTTTCGAGAGCGGGCTTCACGCTGCTGTGCGTTGTGCGTGCATCAATCACATTTTCCAACCAGTGAATGTGTGCTGATTCGAGTATTTTAGGGCGAGATCCAAGTGGTGGGGTACTAAAGCAAAAGCTTGAACCCCGCCGCGTTGCGTATGTTGACGACATGATGTGATGTGTACTCGGAGTAGACTATTATCTATTCTACTGCTGTACAGTGTGCAGATGTGCGTTATTACCCTACCCCCCACAGCAGTACCTGAACCGTTTCGACTCCACGACGGGTCCCACGATAGCCTGACCATTGCAGCAACACATCGTTCATGTCCTGCACAGTTGTCGATTCGAGTCTTGTCAAACCACGGACGTATGTAGACTGTTGTGGTCAACTTATCACGCCATTAGACTTCGAACAAGATCCAGCGGGTGGGTAAATCGTAATAATCTGCCGGCGGAAAGCCGGCGGGGAAAAAAAATGTGTATTTTGACATTCTAAGTTCTAAAAATAAGAGCTTTACTTACAAGGTGAGTTCTCGCTTCCGTTCCTGGCCTGGATGGAAAGCGCTGGTTCGTGTGTACACGGAGGGAAGCGAGTGCTGCACTCTTCTCGCATCAAAAGCCAAAGGCAAAGTATACCGCATGAGGGGTGGGTAGGGGGCAACAGGGAGAAGGAACTGCGAAGGTGTACCGACTCTGGAAAAAGTCAATCGACGGATACCCTGCGAATCGGGTTCTCCTTAACAGAACCCTTCTGTGTGACCACGGGTTCGAGAAAACGGCAACAAGTGCTATGAGCGTTGATTTTTTATGTGAAGACAAAAAAAAAGAGCAGGGTGGCTGAGTTGCCCAGTAGGCATCCTCGCAACCTTGTGACGTTTGTACGTGGTGGGTAATATTGGCGCCGTCAGTCACACGGACTGCGATTTTTTCTCAATATTTGCCCCGACTAAGTTCCTCTACGAGACCGCTACGGTCTCTAGAGGTCTCACAGTTGTCTGTCAGTCTGTCGGCGTTCACTCCGAAGCTCCGAACGACGCGCTTTTTTGACCCGAATGTCCGAAGCGCGAGGAATCAGACCATCGGCCGTCCTGCACTGCTTCGGACGCCCTCAGCAAGTTTCAGCTTGATTGGCCCCTCCTGCGTTGTTAACGTTTGGCTGTGTCGGTGACCGGCCTTCTCAAGCACGAAACACGAGCGAGCATGCAGCAGGTGCTTCCGGCACCAAATTGTTCCGATCTCGATGAGTTTGTGCCTAAACGTTGCCTACGAAACACGAGCGAACATGCAGCAGGTGCTTCCGGCACCAAATTATTCCGATCTCGATGAGTTTGTGCCTAAACGTTGCCTATCCTCCACCACATTGGAGCCCCGTCCAATCTGCAGCTGGATTGCCAGGTTCTTCGACGCTGGAATAGCTGCGTGTCTACCAATTACGCCTGCCAACGAGAAGTTCGGGCCACACCGCTGCAACTTTCCAACGCGGGGGGGTTTATTCCGCTGCGTGTCGCACGCACTCAACAAGTTGACGATTGGTGATTCTCTTTTCCTCGTCGGAACACATGCATGCATCCATCAATGCATTAATATTGAAAAAGAGCTCCAATCTCAAACACTTAGCGCGTGCGTATATTAATAGTTACCTACCTGCCATCGAATTCCACTCTGCAGCGGGATTACCCACTTCGAGCCCGGGGTTAGCTTGCCAACAAAAGGGTGGGTCGGAGCACACCTCTGTCAAATGCCCCGCAGAGGCTGGTATTCCGCCGGGTCTTCGATCAGTCCAATACCTGCTCTTGTTTCTTTACGCGGGAGCACATCGTCAATCTATATGTTCTTTGTCGGCTCCTTTGACCAATGTTGGCCATCTATAATGATGAATGATGGGTAATCGATTCTCTACAGTACTACTACTGTTAATGTACTGTTACTATTTTTTTACGCGCGAGGGCATGATATAATTGTTGTTGACTTTTCGTCGGAACACACCAATCCATTGTACAGAAGAGTACCTCCGATCTCGAAGTGTTTGAGCGAATAGTTGCCTACATGCCATAAAATTGAAGCCCCGCTGTCCAATCTACAGTACAAAAGTCATTGCCTGCTTTGTGGCCAGGCAATGCCTACCAACGAGAGGTTCGGGGAACACCTCTGCCACGTGCTCCGCGATAGAGTACCGTAATCATGGGGGTCTTGGCGCATATCGGGGTCTCGGCACATATCGGGGTCTTGGCACAGGGTGTGCGGAAAAAAAGCGTGTTCCGAATGATTTGCTAGATTATCGTACAGGTATCGTCGTCTCCGCACACATATGTGCGGTGAGGTTTGGCGGTAAGTGATACCCTTTCACCAGCATCTTGTGCTGGAAATTCCGGATGCTGTGGGAGCTTGAATCGCGTGCTCCACTGCTACTGCTGCCCTTGGCACCATGACGATGTTCAAAAATGTGGTATTTGTACTTTTTGTTCTCTTCTTTTCGTCTGAAGAATCAAGATCGGCAAATCGGCGAACGGCATCCACTCAACAATTCTAAACGCACATGAAACCAAAAATGAAGTAAAAAATCACACCAAACTACCACTACGAGCTACCAACGTCCTACTACTGTACTTCCTAGGCGGGTTGAACTCTACATCGTGCCCGCGCCCCTTCCATTGCAAAAACATCGAATCTCACTGGCAAAGAACTATGATTCACAGTTCGACTACTTCGCCTTCGGCGCCCCCGCCCCCCTGCCCCTCTACGACTTCCACGTCGCTGTCGCCCTCTAAGACCTCCACCTCGCTGTCGCTCTCATCAGCGACGTAGGGCAGCAGCTTCCCCTCGACCTCCTTCTGAGCAGCCGTGATGGGGTTGGAGTTGAACCCCCCTGGTACCTTCGGCAGCTTGAGCGGCGGGAGAGTCACGTCGGGGTGCTCAGCAAGCCACACGGCGTGCTTCTCCTCGAGAAGGTCGCGGTAGTCTTGCTCGAAGTTGTGCTCGCACCAGGCGTGATCTTCGCTGCCGTCGAGCGCGAGCGTGAGACCGCAGATCTTGAAGAAAATCTTCACCGTCTCGGGGGTGATGGACTCCCACGCTTCCTTGCACCACGTAGAGACGACCCCACGCTCCGGTGGCTTCAGCTTCCCCGACCGGGCGTCTGCGACCGCCGACGCGCTGTAGGCGGTGAACTTGCCCCGCAGCAGCCGCTTCATCTGCTTGTTGAGCATGCGGTCGAGAGGTTGGAGCGAGTGCGTCAACCCGCCTGGGATGAAGATGACGATGGTGTTGGCGTCTCTCTTGAGGGCGGCGATGAAACCCTCGTCCTTGTGGCACTTGAAGTCGTCCAGCACCAGGATGCACGGGCGCTGCTGGACGATGCTGCCGTTATTGGGACGGAGCTTCCAGCTGCCCGAGATCCACCCGTTGCACTCCCGCTGGTCACTCCAGCTCTTCTCCTGCACGCCGAAGGACGTGCCGTTGGCAGGGTGGCCGTGCTTGGCGCGGTTCGCAGGATGGATCTCCCACGCGACGGAGTTTTTCCGCGGCAGGGTGCTCTTGCCCTTGCCGCTCACGGTCGGGGGGATGAACGGCGTGCCCTTGAAGATGATGCGCGACGAAACCTTTTTGCCGTCCGCCATGACAGCCAGAACGAGCGTGAAGCGTTCCTACTTTTTGCCTGAGGGGAGGTGGAAAAAATCAACGCTAGGGGAGCGGGGGGGGGGAGTAGGGTGTTGAATATTTCCTGCGAGGACAGCGATGTGTGGTTGATAAAATGGATGCAAACGGTACCGGACGTTTCGAAAACTAAGTTGGTTGATAGTTTGGATGCAATGAAAAAGGAAGTGTAGAATAATCACGCAGAAAAAGGTAGCAACCCTCTTGTGTCTACCGATAGAGCTACATCGCACCGTGTACCGGGACGCAAAAAAAAAACATTTGTCTTAAAAAATTGTCCAACGACAAAAAATCCGCACACCACACAATATTTTGACAAAAATATTAGCTCGCCCTCACCTCCTGTGCTGATGCGAGCATCCTTCGCACCGGTCTTCTCCAGAGTGATCTCCAACGGCATCTCGTGCTGGACTGGCGTCTGGTCCATGTTGCCGAGTTCCTCGAAAACCTCCACCTCCACAGACGCCAGCTGCTCGGAAGTCAGATCCTCCCCTTTGATGGGGCTCTCGTCAGGTGCCGGCGGGTGGCGCCGAGCGTAGATCTCACCGGCGCGCTTTACGGGAGCCTCGCGCAGCTTCATCACCGTCGCCCACGCCATACCCTCGTCGCCCTTCGGCAGTTTCTGGCCCACGCTGGTACGCCGGCGGATGTTGAACCCATTCCGCTTTCGGAACCGTTGGTACCAGGAGTTGAATTTGACCTTGAAAGCCAGCGCCTCCTCCGGTTTCGCGTTCGCCGGCATCCCGCCAAGGGCGTCAGGCTTCAGCTCGAGCAGCTTGTTCATCACCTCCCGATTACCACAACCGCGGTGCTGCTTGCGCTGCTCGTTGATGTAGTCCACAAGGGCTTGTTCGGCGTCGACTGTCGAAGCTTTCCCTCCGCTGTGAACCTGCTTGGCCTTCGAGAGCTTGGGGTTGGCGCTGACCTTCTCCCTGAGCTGCTCCTCCTGCTTCAGCCACTCGATGATACGCTTCCGAGGCACCTGGAGAACTTTCGCCGCGCCGTTGTTTCCCACCGGATGACCGTCGCACGGGCAGATCTCCCGTGTGTAGGCCGCCGCCTTCAGTTTGAACCGGATGGGGTAGCTCCCTGTCCCTCCCACTGCTCCTGACCGCTCCATCGGGAAGTTGGGCTCCGGGTACGCGCGTTTGCCGTTGCTGTTTTTGACGGGGTCGTTGGCGGCTAGCATTTCATCGATAGCCTCGCCGGTTGCCTTCGGGTCCGCAGCGGCAGCTCCCTGATTCGCAGAGGAAGGACCGCCAGCACTAGCCTGTGAGGCCTGTGAGGCCTGTGAGGCGTCGACAGGTCCCGCGCTTGCACCCTCCGACATCGTAGCCGCGCGTTGCGTGTGGTCGAGCCCGCAGCTCCGTCCCGGGCATTTTCCCGATTTTCCGCCGGTATTTCTCCGCCACGGAACTGTTGTGGTGGCAATTCCCAGAGACTCTTTTGTGTGTGCAGCTACTAGCTTGTCTGTTGGTTGTGTTGTGATCGTGTTGCAGCAATACCATACACGCGAAGTGCTGCTATCCCCTGTGGTTTTCAATGTTAGGATCGCGCATATCGGGGTCTTGGCGAAGGGGTGTGCGTTCGAAAGTCGCCGTACCAGCCGCTTTGGATTTAAACAGCACCGCACTATCCGGTCGCCCCGGTGGTCTAGTGGGTAACCTCGCAGCCTGCTAAGGGCCTGGTCATGAGTTCGAGTCCCGGCAGAGTGAGTTTTTCCCACTAAATATATCCTGGTCTGGGATGAAAGCGACGCGTTGCAAAGCTCGTTGTTAGTGAAACATAATCAATCGACTTCGTAAGTCGCGAGGGAAGGGATTGCTGTACCCTTCTCGCGATAAAAATACCTCAGGCAGGAACCGCAGGAGGGGGTCCAACCCCCCCCTCCTATGTGACCCCGGTTGGGTCGTCTAGCTAGTAGAAGTGGAGGATAGGGACCAGAGGGGCAGACGACAGAATCCGATTATGGGAGAAAAATAAAAAAAAGTATATATATCGGGGTCTTGGCACAGGGGTGTGCGTTGTTTCTTAGAACCAAAATATTTACTGCGTTTCTGANCTAGTAGAAGTGGAGGATAGGGACCAGAGGGGCAGACGACAGAATCCGATTATGGGAGAAAAATAAAAAAAAGTATATATATCGGGGTCTTGGCACAGGGGTGTGCGTTGTTTCTTAGAACCAAAATATTTACTGCGTTTCTGAACAGGTATCGCGAACTTGGCACATATCGGGGTCTTCGCACACCTGTGCGAAAAAAGTCTGAAGTTCAAAACATTTAAAAAATGCGACCGCACAGTGCGCCAAGACCCCGATGATTACGGTATTCCGTCGTGTTTTGGCGGAAACAATAATTTTTTGTTCGTGGTGTTCGCGCGCGCATGCTGTAGACTAGATAGACCGTGTTTGTCGGTAGTTGTACCATGATCGACACCGGCTTCACGGTTCTCTGCTGTTCTCGGTGTACCAGCACACGAGTGAACATATTCGTTTTGGTAGTTTTTAACGAGGATGAATGGTCGTGGCCGTGGTTTCAACTGGGATGAGTGGTCGTGTCGTGCTGGTGTTTTGCTGTACAGCAGCAGTGTACTGTAGGGCCGTCGAGTTTGTTTTCTTTAGCGTGGCATCACAGCAGTAGGGAGCTTGCGTTGTTAGATTTACGTATGTAAAAGTTGCGTTGTTACTCTTTTGGCACACGTCATCGTCATTTGTCGCTGATCCGTGCACCTGCAGATGATGCGTGCGGCACTGAACGCTGCAGGATGCAATAATATTGAAAGCGCGTACTTTTTTGCACGCAACCCCGATTTCTTGTGATTGCATGCAAATATGTGTGAGTCTTTCGTTCTCGTCTGCACTCTCCCCATCAGATAGATTGAGTGTTAGCCGATGGTTGTCCGTCTGCCTACCGCGTGCTTCTTGACGAAACCGTCGTCGTAAGGATGTAACAAGATTACACGCACGCATACCTTGCACACAGGTTGACACAGGTATTGATCGGTTGAGTGCGAAGCTCCATCTTGTCTGTGTTCTCTTCATCTACACCACCTTGAGTTGTACCTAGTCATGACGAGTGATCACAGCGTTTTACGTAGTTCAACTGAAATTCCGCGTTTGCAACGTCCGGTGGACACGAGATGCCCCCTAAAAAAAAAAAAACTCGTAAGAGGACCAGCACGGTTGCCCGAGACAAGCTGTGATACAATAGAAGAGGAGCCAAGCAAGTATCTTCGCCGTGTGTACGCAAGAATTCGACTTCGCGGTACACGAGGGAAAGGACGGCTAAGTCGTTCTCGTGTTGTCATGATGATAATCAAGGCCATCACCACACAAGGAAGAAGGCCTTGCTCCTCTCTGTGACCCCGGCTGATGCGTCCAGAACTGCACCGAAAACGTGTAAGGACCGGCAACCAAAATAAATAGGATAGCACGCGAAAAAAAAACACTTTTATTATCTTAGACCCTTATCTATCGATAGAGATGGATTTAATGTGTTATATTTGAGAAAATAATCTCAAATGAGAATCGGAAGATTATTGGAAAGACCCGACATGTCGTCCTGATACGGGACATTGGACACCTGTCCCGATAGGCGGAAAATTGCTATCAGCAGGGCTGCGTTGTTGACTGCAACCACGCTGGGGTGTCAGCTACTTTCGTTTGGTCTAGTACGGCAACGAGGAGCGGGCACGTTGCAACGGAAAGGAGGTCTGGCTCGCCGACGTTCGTACTCTGTCAAGCGACCGCGCGCACTCTCGCGATAACGAAGCGGTAGATCGCATGTATGTCAATTTCGCGCTACAAGTAGACCGTGTGTGGCTCATCCCCTCCTCCACCTGCACTCCGCGCGTGACGATGCCGCCGAACCCTTTTGGTCGCGGCAGGTTGCTCATCTCAAAGACAGGTACCGCTGCGTCACCACGGACCTTCCGGGCTTTAGCGGCGATGAGGACGGGGACGCCGGTACCGCCAGCAGCAGCAAGTGGGGCTACTCCTTCGCGGAGGTGGCCAAGCGTCTGGAGAGGACGATCGAAGACGTCGGGAAAGGGAAACCCGTCTTCGTCGTCGCTCACGACTGGGGCTGGTAGGTGGTAGGAGGAGGAGGAGCAGAGAGCAACGAATCTCTCCTCGTCACTTGTCATGTTCCTCCCTTGTAGCCAACGTCCGAATTGGGAAATGTCCGGCAGCGAGTGCTCTCCCCTCAGCGGCCGATTTGAGATCGATCTGTACGCAAAAGTTGAGGCGCCCCATCCGCTACTTTCGACAGTGATGACCACTTCATGAACCGCTTCCTCCCCGCGTGTGCGAAACAGCCCCCCCCCCCC
>CACKRE030000218.1:129691-157290 GCA_902602495.3 Ectocarpus sp. CCAP 1310/34 | reverse complement strand
CCCCCCCCCCCCCCCCAAGTTGCCGTCGCTCTCAAGCGTCTACTTGCCACCGAGTGATGTGCTCCGGGTATGAAGAACAAGCCTTCTTCCCCCACCCCAACCCCCGACCTACCTTGCTTCTACACGACCCTTGGAGCCAAGTTCATTAGTTGACGAGGGACCAGCAAATCGTATCACTGGAGGGAATGGATTGCGAAATATGTAGATTCCAAACCTTGGAGATTCCAAAGTTGTTCGTTCATGTATTCCTTTGGCGCTGGCTGTTGCTGTCCTGATGGAGGAGAGAGTTCCTGCTGCCACTCCACGAGGTATATGTAGTGTTGTTCTTGTAATCGGTGGCAAAGCGGTTGCTATATACCACCGTGCGTTTTCAGTGGACGCGTGACTTGATCGGTTTGGCACAGGCTTGAACGTCGTCGAAGCAGTACGCATTGGATTTCCCATGTGGCCGAAACTTTCTTTCGGTCGACCCGTTCAGCCACCCATGCTGTTCCTCAGCGAGGTTTGATGCCATGACGCATCTATCAACACTTTCGTCTCTCCCTCTCTCTCGCCTCCTTTGTCTTTGCTCGCGCCGACGTCTCTTGCCCTGATCGCAGGCGCAACTGCGCAAAGACCTGGTCGAGACCCTTCTCCCACCGTGAGTGCCGCCTCAACGTTGGCCTTTGCTCCCCCCCGCCTTCATCTGCTGCTGCAATCAAACTCGTACTGGGGGGATCTGAGTGTGTATATTTGGTATCTGGGCGCTCAACAACCGTGTTCGGCTACATGCATACCATGTGCGATAACGAGACGTTGACCCCGTGGCGAGATGGGAAGTCGCTAGTACTTGCCTCACCGCCGTGCTTCCGAACGAGGTGTTCACACATGTAGGGCGTGAAGACGGTGGTGGTATTAGAACAAGCGAGTGACCATGCGCTTGATGCATAGCTTGAAACGAGGCAACGTTGTTCTCACACTCACACACACATACACACACCCGTCCCCTCCTCGTGTACCCTCCAACCACGTTTGGTTTTAACGTTTTTCGCAGGTGGCTGACCAATTCGGAGAAGGCGTTGAAGCTAGCTGGCGGCAAGTACTTCGCGGGCGACAAGGTAAGAAGATGACGAACATTGTAGCACACTCTTCAGTGTTGCTACTGTTTTTTTCGCCACGCGTACCACCGCTCACCCGCTCCTTCGCTCGTGCATCACATTGCCCGCATCAGCTCAATCAATGGGTACATAAGGGAGCATCTCGTATCCGATACTGGTGTGGCACAAGAGTTGGATACTTGCTCATGTCATTATAAATATTTTGGTAGCCGACAAACACGTGCGTGCCATTTTCACTCTACTCGCCGAACTCCTTCCCAGCCTGGAAGCAAGTTTTTCTTTTCTCTGGCCCCGTTACCCGGAGGCGGTAGCCTAGTCGCGCTGTGGCCTTTGTGACCGATTCATTTCTTACGTTCGTTCCGTGGTCTCTTACGTTCGTTCCGTGGCCTCGACGACACTTCTTCTTGCTTCCTTGTCGCAGCTCTCCATCGGCGACATCGCGGTTGTCGCACGGCTGAACTGGCTCACAGACGGTACCTTCGAGGGCGTCCCCTCGACCCTCTTGGAAGAGTTCCCCCTCCTGTCCTCTCTCGTGCAGAGGATTATGGCCGAGCCGAGGATCGTGGCGTACATGGAGGGGCGACCCAAGAAGTAGATGATAGAGATTGCTCAGTGGTAGTTGCCTTGCACGCGTGTTCAGCTAGCATGCTACTGCGGAAAATTCTGTACTGTAGGTTCGCAGGAATTGCTATCGGTAGGCGGAAGTTTTTGTAGACAACCGGCAGGAAGGTTTCCAAAGGCATAGCAATTGGGTGATCGACGTGGTAATGTCTCCTGTGGTTGTCATGTGTTTCCCCTTCTCTTGAATTATTTCAGTGAGGAACAAACGCATTATGTGTCGTTCAAGGGCTTTAATGGTACAACAATACAACGGCATCTGCAGTGTTCATGTCTTTCTCTCTGTTGAACTCTTCTTCGCGAGTGAGGAACAAACACAATCTGTGTCATTCGACTTGCACTCTTTTGAGCCCTACCTTCAATCAAGTGTCATGGTGGTGGACAGGGTGCTTCCTTTGCAGTTGGCGACCCCCGTGGCCCTAGCGGCCAAGCAGTTATTGCATGACCCGTGGTCTTGCATGACTGTATTTATAGACTAGTTTGTCCAAAAGTGCCAGCTTGACCCCACCTGGGTACCGTGAATGATGTGAATACGAGGTGCGTTGCCGACAAGACGTACCGACACCGGGAAAGTGTTGGCTTCATATAACGATTCGCCTGTATTTTCTACCCGGCGGGTTTGTAAGCCTCGTCCATGGCCAATCCAAACTTACTCTTGTAGGAGACAGCACCATCTGTCTGCATGACGGAGGTATCGAAACATGTATAAGTCTTTGGCGATGGTTCTAGCGCCCAGCTCCTTGTTGGAGGATTCGCACCTGGCATCGCGCACCCACCTCAGGGTGGTCGTTGGATCCGGGGGATGAGTACCATCAGAACGGATAATCCAGAGATATTTCGCGATTGCGTAGGATCTTCATGGTTTGCGGCCATGCTACCGAAAGATGGTAGTAGAATTGTTACAGCAGAACAGCAAGCGGTGTTCAGTGTTCACTCTTGCTCAGTGTTGCCTGGGAGTGAGCGATAGCGAGCGGCTGAGGGAGAAGGGAAGGATAAGGAAGAAAACGGAGTGGAGTGGAGCAGCTAACCTGCACGAAGTGGTTGGATGCGCTCCATGCTGCCTAATAAATAAGCTCACTACAACGTCCACCGAGCTCCTTGCTTAAGGCACTCTTTGGCAATCACGATTTTGACTATCCTTCAGGACCAGGTTCCCTCAGCTCTGAAACAAAGAGTGCGGGGGCGGGGCTGGAATGATAATCCTGATCATCCTCGTCAAAGTGAAATGATACGGATGATGGCAGACTACTGAGAAAGTCGAAAATACGCAGATGATACGCATACGATACAGAACGCTCGTACAAAACGCTAATTCAACGGAACGCTTATCATACTGTAACAAATTGTTCGGTGGTGGATCATCAGCTGTTGATGTATGGTGCGCGTGGTTGGTGTCAGTCGCTTCGTTATTTCTGAGGACCACATACATCCATACATACATACATGCATACATACATACATACATACATACATATACCCGCACATTGTTTAGAACGTCACTACGCGGTGGTAGTGCCACACCACCGACATACTGAACACATTCCTTCCATTGTGGTTATGTCTCGAACGGTCTTTCTCTGCAGCACTCACGTAGTTTTCCACAGTTTTTATTGGGGAATCCTGCTGTAGACATTCACGGGATACCGAAATTCTCAGCTGGAAATTCTGCCTTCTTCTCAATTCTTACAGACGAGCTCCTTCGACAACCAACGGGACCCAACCCTGTAACAGAGGTAGGTGATCACCGCGCAGGCATAACTTTCAATTTAGGCCATCTACCCCAGCAGTTTGTCGGGTGGATCCGTGATTTCCCACCGGCCGCGGCAGCATCACCGATGATGGGTCCCACGATAGCCGCCAAACGCATCAACTTTCATACATACTATTGTGGGTCGCCGTGTTGATTCGAGTCTTCTTGTTCTTGCAGGGCGAGACAGCCGTGGGGCGAATAAGACTGATCATCCCCGCCGAACTCGTCCCACCACCGCCGGCGCCGGTGGGGTAGACTATTCGTAGACCAAGCCAATAAAGTGTNCGATATTGTGAGTATGCAACAACAACATTATCACACGGCTTGTTTCAATACATTTAGGAGAAATAAACACAAGCACAGAAAGACTACCCATTCGAGATATACCCACAGCAGTCGAACGGGATGTGGTGGAGTCTTTTCAGTAAGTGGAGGGAAACCGGCTGGATACTGGACTTATTTCGAGTCTTTGTATCGTGTTAGCTGGTTTCCTGGTATGTTTGGTGTTGGTAATCAGCATCAGTACCNTCATGATCTGATTTTTTGTGGAGATACGTCTGTCGCAACATATATCCGTTAAGGAAAAAAAAAAATGGAATCGATCCACGCCCGGGGACAAAATCCTCACATCCCCGGGTTTTCCGCCTGAAATCGGGGACGGATTTTACCCCATTTTTGACCGTACGGCGGTGCTGCACACATGAAAAGAGCCAAAACTAAGAGATTATTGCACAGTGGGTCTAATCTGATCATATACAGACTCAAGAAAAAAAAATTAGGACGAAAAACTTCGCGCATGTGATGTAATGCCCGTTCAAACAGGCACCCCTTGACCCGGCCGCTACCGCTATAATTCTCCGCAAGAACCCCAAGGCCATTTCCCTTTTTTCACAGTCATCTTACATTCCCACAAGACGCCCTTTGGTGTGTAGGTTTGTTTTATCACAAGAAACGCTGTTGCAAAAAAAAAAAAAAATCATGCATGCCCGGGGACAAAATTACCATATCCCCGGGTTTCCCGGTATCAACCCCCCCGCCCCCCCCGCGCTGCTGGGGTGCACCCTAACCATCTCCACATGCCCCCACAAACCACCTAATCTTCTGCTTTACTCGTATAGTCTAATTCATCCACCGCCTAGACAATAGTAGCCCAGAAAAACAACAACAACCGCAAAGCATCTGCCCTGGTCTAAACATCAACGATTGGTGTCGGGATCCGCTGCCGTCCTCGGGAAGAAATGGGAGCCGCCGACGGCGGCGGGTGAACCAAGGGAACCGCCGCCCCTCTCGGCCGTCCCGCTCCTCCTTGGACGGGAGCACCTCTCCCCTCGTCCCCCCCCCGCCCTCCCGCCCCCATTTGCTCTCCACGAGCACCAGTGGTGCGGTCCTGGCCACCCTGTCCTCTGCCACGCCCCTCTCGCCCACCGCCACCGCGCCCCCTGATCGCCGTCCGCGTCCCGCTTAGCTCAACCCTCACGCTCCTCTCTCCCCGCCCTCCGTCCTGTTCCCCGCCCCGTCCTTCGCCACGCCCCCCGCTCCGCCCTCCACCTCTCCCACCCTCGCGCCCTCCACCTCTCCCCCCCTCTCGCCCGCCGCCCCGCCCGCCGCCCCGCCCGCCGCCCCGCCCGCCGCCCTGCCCGCCGCCCCGCCCACCAACTGCTCCAGATTGTTGGTTGGCCTCCTTCGTTGCCCTTGCCTCCGCGCGTGCCGCCTTTGCTTCCTCAGCTGCCTGCTTCGCTTCTTGGTCCTTCTTGGCCTGAGCAAGATGTTCTTCGGCGGACAGCAGACCACCTTCGGGCTTCCCCCCCCCCGCCCGAACGGTCGCGAAAGCCTTGGTGCGCTTGGTGAGGCGGGTGAGCCCGCCAAGGAACACGGTGTTGACACGGAGCCCCTCGATCATCAGCCCGTGTCTTTTCAGCTCCAGGAGGGCAGCGCGGCCGAGGTCTCGCTCGAGTTGATCCTTAGAGGCAACCACGGCGAGGTCTTCACGAATAGGGCGGTCATGGTCCCGTTGCTTCCTCTTGCTGTGTAGTCTGTTGATAGCTTTCTCCATGCTCACCGGCCACAAGCCCGACCCTTTGAACGCCGCCTTGTTGTTCTCAGGCGTGAAGCTCCCTGCCCATGCCTCCGCAATCACGCCAGCCATGTCGCGCTTCACCGGACTCCTCCCCCCGTTCTTTAGCGGGTAGGCCGTGAGCACCTTGGTGATCTCCATCTTGAAGGTTCCGAACGTACCGACGTCCAAGGGCTGGGTGATGTGCGATGTGTGGGATGGAAGCTGGAATAGGTCCATGTCCAGGGAGATGCCCAAGCTGATGGCGTCGAAGGTCGTGTGTGAGGCGTGGCCGTCGAGCACAAGGGCAGCTTTGCCCAGCAAGCCGCGCGCATCGAGCTGCTTGCGGAGGTCTCGAAGGTAGTCCAGGAAGACGTGGCTCTGGATGAAGGATGACTCCGTGACGGTGTACTTCGCATCGGGGACGCCGTTGTTGTCCTGGATCCAAGCGGGTTGCATACGCTGGCCTTTGAAGATGATGGTAGGGTGGAACGTGTGGCCGTCGGCACCGATGGTGGCGACCACCGTCGTATTTTCTCGCGAATTGGAACGCCTCGCGCCGGGTACCTTGGTGCCTCTTGCGACGATTGCCTTCCCCGACTTTGTACCTTGAGGGGTCGAACCTACAACACGCGCGCATCGGGGGTAAAGACAGTTGAACAATCAGTAAACTAGACACACAAAAAACGCGCGTACAAACACACATGGGTGCTGCTCGCTCCGGGTGGTGGCACACAGCAGTGGTGAAGGCCATTTTTTGTGCGGCAAGTGTCGGATTCGTTTAAACTTTGGGTGCGAAACAATAACCCCACACCCATGGCAGTTTGCATTGAGCTCCAAACGTAGGTGGGTTTACAAAAACAAAGCGTTCTACTGAAGTCTCGACGTGACTAGACTAGTCTGCACTTCGCGCGTCGTTCAGCAACACACATGCATTTTGCAGACCAAGAACACACGCCCGCTGTTGCCGGTAGCATCACAACAGAAAACGATGTACACATGCAATCATGCGGCAGAGTGCAACTGAGATGACCACAGGGACTGTTACATGCTAACCTCAGCCGACTCCAGCAGCAAACATGCGGGCGTGTTGTGTGCTACGCGCATGACAAGCAGCAACGGCTCGGAAGATATGCGGGACAACTGCTGGATCTTTTTTTTTTGCAGCAGCAGAACTCCGCGTTGTTGTGACACATCGCAGTGCTGCTGGTACTTCGCCTACGAACCCACAGCAGTCGATACTGACACCGCTGACACCCAATGACACCTACTGACACCTCAACCCTTGCCCTAACTCACTTGTCTCATCCGTGTTGAGGATGCGTTCCGGCGGGAGCTTGGTCTCCTCCAGGTACTCCGCCCATGCTTTGTAGAAAGCTTGAAGGCGAGGCTCGCCGTCTTCGTTAATCCGGTTTGCTTCGTAGATGTGGGTGGCTCGCTCCGACAAACCCGGGTGTCTCGCCATAAACCCCTCAAGCCAGCTGTCCCCAGGGCCCTTGTCTGGGTCCCAGGGCACCTTGCGCCCGTCGGTGCAGATGTTGCGCACAGCGTCTCTCAGCTCCCTCCGACCCAACAGCAAGAAGTGTCGGGAGGCGTAGATCAAGACGTCTTCTACGAAATCTTCCTCCTCCTTGCTCAGGACAGTCCCGGGACCAACCCTCGCATCTATGGCCACCTTGTTCTTCACACGGTCGTGCAGCGAGGCTAGCGGTAACCCGTAGGTCCTCGCAGCAACGCGGAGCGACATCTCACCGCTGCGTACCGCATCTACAGCCTTCTGGGCCTGCTCTGGGTCTACTCTCTTACGTCCCATGCTTAGCAGCAGGACCCCGAAAAGGGCAAAGATGCCCCACATAAGGGGTGTGGGTGAGGGCTGTGCTGTATCTCGGGAGTGCTTGACCCGATCGACACGCGGAGGTGCTCAAACGAAAGCTAACGGAAAGCTGAAGATTTCAAAAAAAAAATTGGGGGGCTCCGCGCATTGTGCGCCGAGGGACGTGCATTTGAAAAAAGTGTTCGTTAAAGGGGGGGTGTTCGTTAATACCCTGGTTTACTCTAAAATAAGAACCCGAATAATTTCAGCGAAACCTCCGCGGCGGAATTTGGTTTTTATCCATCCCGCGGAATCCTCCTATCTCCCGCAGATTCCTCCTACAAATATCTCCCGCTTTTTCGCACACACACAGGTCCTCCTCCACGTACACACACATCACAACACAAACCAACCAAGCAAACCAGCTCCAGCACTTCAACAACTCGACACCGACATCACCATGGCACCGATGAAATTGACCTACTTCGATATTGTGAGTATGCAACAACAACATTATCACACGGCTTGTTTCAATACATTTAGGAGAAATAAACACAAGCACAGAAAGACTACCCATTCGAGATATACCCACAGCAGTCGAACGGGATGTGGTGGAGTCTTTTCAGTAAGTGGAGGGAAACCGGCTGGATACTGGACTTATTTCGAGTCTTTGTATCGTGTTAGCTGGTTTCCTGGTATGTTTGGTATTGGTAGTCAGCATCAGTAGAGCACGGAAAGTGTTCAAGTGATATAGTCTACATCCAATGTGGCCATTGTTGTCAACTTCCCTGGTGTTCCTCAGAGCGGTTTGCCGAGACATCTTGTCGCAACCATGTCGTAATCCCGTTGAAGAGCATCCGTCATGAAGGTCAGCAGTAGCAGCGAGTGGCAATTGGTCTCTCCGTGTGGAGCAGTGGTGTGTTAACAGCCCATACATGATCCGCCGTCGGCGATGATGGTTCGCCGTCGGAGCGTGTGTGTCTGTTCTTTGTTCATCATGTGCTGTGCGTCTGGTGGTCGTTCTTGCTGGTAAGTTTCAAAGGCCTCACGCGTCATCACGGTGCCCACCCAGCTCTAACCCATTTCCCTCGCACGCCGCCTCGGCGGTCGCGACTTCAGCTCTACGGGCCCGCTCATCAGAAAACATGCTCACAAAATCGAGGCTACGAGTTTCTAGTCTAAAATGAGTTGGCATCAGAATTTTGAGAATGTTTAGCTCAGCCTTCGGCACCACAGAGATCGCATCACACGAAGCTAAAAATCTGCGCTCAATCGTTGAGATATTGTTACGTCTTTGGGCCTTTAGTGAGTAGGTGATTCTTACGAGCGGGCCCGCGCTTACTGCTGTTTGCAAGTGATGTATTTTACGCCGCGATTTCAGAATAAAATATTATCTGGCCTGCTGTCCTCCTTTCGTTTGCTTCGTAGGCCGCTCTGGGCGAACAACTCAGACTGGCGCTGGCACAAAGCGGGGTTGAATGGATCGACAACAGGGTGACGTTTGAGGAGTGGCCCACTCTCAAGCCGAGTGAGTCTGCTGAGAGAGGTGGTTCTGTCATCTTGTTTCTATTTTGATATACAATGTATGACGTACGATTCTACAGTTAGTTCTGTTCTTGATTCTGGTCTTCCGCGAAGAACTACTGCGACATGTTATCCGGATACCCGCCGAGATCCATGCTCTTCACAAACATGCCAAACGGGCTATCTGCACATCGAATTTTTGTTTGCAGACGGTCTCTTCTCTCGTGCCCTGGAGCACCAGCGAGAGTAGCCTGTAACACATGAGGGTGCTGGAGCAGCTTTTCATAGCGCCAGATCTCAACAGGTGTCTAGACTCACGGAGGCGTCAGACTAAAAACTCCATAGCAGATGCTGTAGTTTCGCATTGCATGTATTTTTTCATGCTGGATGATTTCGCGATATTCACAAAAGTTGCCGGGTCATCCTTTTCTTGCCAGGCGTGCGACGCTGAGAACAATTGTGGCCCTGCCGTTTGTCACAAGTGAAGCGCCTTTCGCACAATCATAACCTACACACACGTGCCTCGCCTGCCGCGTGCTATGTTTGTTTTTCGCCGTGCTCAGCAATGCCGTATCAACAGGTGCCAGTGTTGGAGGTGGATGGAGCGGTCATCCCTCAGAGTTTCGCAATTCTCCGCTACGTCGGGAAGATGGGGGACTTGTACCCCAACGACCCCATCCAAGCCGCTTTCGCCGACAGTGCAACTGACGCTGTCAGCGACATCCATGGCTACATGAGAAGCATCTTTTTCGAGAAGGACGCGGACGCGAAGGTACGGCAGGCAGTAGTGGAACAGGTTTCCATGTATACTACCCCCGCCCCTCTCAAGTTCAAGTTGCGGTCGCCCGCAAGCATCTACTTACTCGTCGGTTGTGTTACGAACAAGCCCTCTTCCCCCACCCCAACCCCCAACCTACCTTGCTTCTACACGAACCTCGAAGCCAACTTCATTATTTGACGACGGGCCAGGAAGTCGCATCACTCGAGGGCACGGATGGGAACGAGCGCCCCTCCTCCGAAGTATGTAGATTCCGAGCCGTCGAGGTTCAACATTTATTTGTTCGCTCATGTATTTCTTTGGCGCCCTCGCTGTTGCTGTCCTGATCTCTGCTGCAAAACCTCTTTACGACGTAATAATTTTTTTGTCTTTGTCGTCCGTGACCACGCGGGTAACAGCACACACGTACCTTGATCTCTGTTGGTACACAACATTGAACGCCATCGAAGCAGTACACGTTGGAGTCCTTGTGGCCAACGCCAACCTTCGGTCGGCCCATCAGCCATCTTGTTCCTCATGGCATCAAATAAAACTTTCGTCTCTCCCTCTCTCTCTGTCCTCCCTTGTCTTTGCTCGCGCCGTGGTCTCCTGCCCTGATCGCAGACGCAATTGCTCAAGGACCTGGTCGAGAAAGTTCTCCCACCGTGAGTGCCGCCTCGGCGTTGGCCTTTGTACCCCTGCCGTCGTCTGGTGTGATCACTCTCGTACTAGGGGGAAGCTGTCTGCATATATTTACGACCAGGAAGCTCAACAAACGTATTCGGCCATCCCTCCCGCCGGTTCACACAACGTTCCCAAACACGTCAACAAGCCCTCATCTGCTTGCACAACAACTCCGCCCGGTCGTTGAGCGATGTGGCCACACGAGGATACTCCGGACCCAGTACCTTCTCTCGTATGGCTTGTGACCGCTCGTAGAGCGGCTCGGCCTCAGTGTACTTGCCCTGGCATGCAGGAGTACAGGGCGTAGCAAGGGTTGTTTTCGTACAAGTTCAATCAAAGTGGGATCAACACCTGCGGGTAAACGGTTTCTCAACCACGCTCGCCTGGTGTTTGAGCGCTTGGGCCACATACGCGGCTATGCAAACGCGATAATGAAACATTGAACGGTGGCGAAATGAGAATCGCTGCTCGCCTTGCCACCGTGCTTCCGAACGAGGTACTCACATGTAATGTGTGACGATAACGGTAGTAGGACCAGCGAGTGACCGTGCGCTTGATGCATAGCTTGACACACACTCACACACACACACACACCCGTCCCCTCCTCGTCGACCCTCCACCCACATTTGCATTTAACGTTTTCCGCAGGTGGCTGACCAATTTGGAGAAGGCGTTGAAGCTGGCTGGCGGCAAGTACTTCGCCGGCGACAAGGCAAGAAGATGACGAACATTGTAGATACTCAAAGTGACATTGATACTATTTCGCCACGTGTACCACCCCTCACCCGCTCTTCCGTTCGTACATCATATTGCCCGCATCAGCTCAATCGATGGGTACATACTGTATGTCGTTCGCATCCAATGTATCGGATTGGCACAAAGCGCTATCCGGAATTCCATCTTGGGTGTGGATATGATAATTTGCTCAGGTCGTGCGCAAGAAATAGAAACGGGCACAAAAGGTCGCAGCGCAACCGGACCACCACCTCCGGGTAACGGGGTTCGAGGACAAAACACTTGCTTCCAGTGTGGGAAGGAAGATCGTCGGGAAGAGGAAGAGGGTACGTACGTGCTTATCGGCTACACCGACATTTTGAAAATTTTCCCGGAAATTTTTCAAAATGTCGGTGTAGCCGATAAGCACGTACGTACCCTCTTCCTCTTCCCGACGATCTTCCTTCCCACACTGGAAGCAAGTGTTTTGTCCTCGAACCCCGTTACCCGGAGGTGGTGGTCCGGTTGCGCTGCGACCTTTTGTGCCCGTTTCTATTTCTTGCGCACGACCTGAGCAAATTATCATATCCACACCCAAGATGGATTTCCGGATAGCGCTTTGTGCCAATCCGATACATTGGATGCGAACTACGAGGTGCTCAGGACTTTGAAAAATGTTGGTGTAGCCGACAAGCACGCCGTGTGTACCTTCTTCGCTCTTATCGCCGAACTCTTTCCCACCCTGGAAGCAGTTTTTTTTTGTTCTCGGGCCCCGTTACCCGCAGGCTATGGCCCGGTTGCCTGGCGACCTTTTGTGACCGATTCCATTCTTGCGTCCGTTCCGTCCATTTCGTGGTCTCGACGACATTGTTTCTTGCTTCCTTGTCGCAGCTCTCCATCGGCGACATCGCGGTTGTCGCACGGCTGAACTGGCTCACGAACGGTACCTTCGACGAGAGCGTCCCCTCGACCCTCTTGGAAGAGTTCCCCCTCCTGTCATCGCTAGTGCAGAGGGTCATGGCCGAGCCGAGGATCGTGGCGTACATGGAGGGGCGACCCAAGAAGTAGTCTAGATGGTAAAGATTGCTCAGCGGTAGTTGCCTTGCACGCGTGTTCAGCTAGCGTGCTACCTCGGAAAATTATGTGCTGTAGGTAGGGAGATTTTCTGTAGGTAGGCCGAAGATGTTGCAGACAGCGGGCAGGAAGGTTTCCAAAAGCAACAGTAGCGGGCGGTCGACATGGAAATGTCTCTTAGGGTTCCTGTTTGTAGGTGTGTGTCCTGCGTGCGTGTTTCTTGTGCTATTTTCTGCCACCCATGAATGAACTGATGGTCGGCGGCAGCTACGAGTACGTGGTGTGTAAGGCTTGGACGGTAAAAAAACATTGGTTTGGGTTTGATTTGGAACGGATGCACTCTGTGCTTTTTGGGGTTTCAGTTCAAGAGGAACTTTGCATGCGGTACAATATTTTCCTGGAGTTTGATGCCATACGTGCTGCGTGTTCATGCTGTTGTTTTCTCTTCCTTCCTAGCAGCAAGTTCTGCTATGCATGTGTTTTCTGATTTCGTTTGTTTGCTATTCCTGCATCCAAAATCAAAGTGTCATGTGTGGCCATGATTCTAGAGGCTATGTTTTGGCTGAATGTTGCAGCAGGGGGGTTGTTGGCGTAGTGATGTTAGCCCTCGGGATGGTAGTTTTCGGGATTTTTGCATGGATGGATGTTTGCGGATGTTTTCTATCGTTTCTTGGACAACAGGGACAACACCGATTTGCGGGTGCGCGCTGTTTAGGATTTGGTCCTTGGAGGAAGGGTTTGACATGTTTTGACGAGTAACGGTTGGGGCCCCGGTACTTTCCGAATGCTCGTTCTGATTGGCAGTAGCTGAAACTTGTTTTATTCGAAGATGATGTGTCGGTTCTTTGACGTTGTTTTTCCACAAATGTCCGTTTTCGTTCCGACGAATTTCTGATGTACTGTAGCACAGATACATGTTGGGTACTTTGCTGAGGAGGATTCATTTGTGCCGACGTTTTGACAAAATTTCCAGAGGTGAAGCATGCGTTGGATTCGTGAATATACTGATGGAGAGAAGCTTTGTGTTGCATGCGCAGCCAGTCTTGCTGTCAAATAAGTTTCCCAAGGGGTGTTCTTCTCTGTTGGTCACAGTCTCCTACTCGGAAGGATTGCAAGATAGTACGTTGTATCAAGTAGGGGGGGTGTTTGTGGTGCTTGGATATGAGTCCGATCTGTGCGTCCTCGAAGGGGGATAAGCGCAAGGGAAGTAGATATGTATGCGGTTGGGGTCCAAGGGCGCCCCCCCCGGGGGAGCACACGCAGGTAGTTGGTGTGTGTCTGTCCCTTCACTCACACACGTGTGTGATCCGCTTGCCTGTGGGGCTTGCGTGTATGATATAATACGTGACTTATTTTCTTCATCTGCCGTTCCTGGGATAACTTAGTACCCAGTCTCGACAGCAACCGCTGAGGGTGGTAGCGCCACTGAACGGTACAACAGTAGAACGGCATCTGCAGTGTTCATGTCTTTCTCTCTGTTGAAGTGTTGTTCGCGAGCGAGGACCAAACACAACTAATTTGCGTCGTTCGTTTTGCACTCTTTTTGAGCCCTGCTGCTGTACCTTCCATCAAGTGTCATGGTGGTGGGCAGGGTGCTTCCTTTGCAGTTGGCGACCCCCGTGGCCTTTGTAGCCAAGCAGTCATTACATGACTCACCCGTACATAGTCTTGTATGACTGCATGAACCTTTCGTCCGCAATAGTGTCAGCTTGACCCCACCTGGGTACCGTGCGTGATGTGAATGCGAGGTGTTGCCGACAAAACGTATCGGCACCGGGAAGATGTGTTGGCTTCACACAACGATTCGCCCGTTTTTCTTCCTCCCCCGCCACAGCACCCTGGGGGGTTGTAGGCGCGATCCATGGGCAACCCAGATTTCCTCTTAGGGGACAGCACCACCACCTGTCTGCATGACGAAAGAAAGTGTCGAAACATTTATAAGCCTCTATTATTGGCGGTGTGGTTCTAGCGCCCGGTTCCTTGTTTGCACCTGGCATCGCGCACCCACCTTTCGAATAGAGAGATGTACACTGAACTCACGCGTACGGGAAGTGATGCGGTCGCCGTTCGTCGGGACGTTTCACGTTCCATAACCCTTTGCCTCCCGCCCCCATGGCCCGGTGCACCATCGCGAAGGACCGCGTACTACTGTATGGGAACACTGGTACAGCAGTGTACATGGACATACGGCATGCCCCAAAACACTACTACTACTACTGCTGTAGTGTACACCCCAAGTAAACCCTCCACCCGCCGCCCCACCAGAAATATCCCTTAGCGCTTGTTGTGTGGTGCGAGACTTTCACGGCTGGCTGTGGAGAATAGAACGTTGGTTTTGATTTCCAGCGTCATGACAGCAGTACTGTTCTTTGGCCAAAGTACGTTCGAATTCAAACTGTCGACAGTAGTCACTGCTGTTGTGCCGCCCGCCAGCGTGGACGTCGACTTCCTCTCAAGGAGGCTCAAGTACTTTCCCAAGAGGGATCTAAACGTATGAAGGTTTTGGCGTCCACCAGTACGGACGTAGTCACGCGGTCGCTTCTTGAGGATTGAGAATGCTCACAGAGCATATCGAGACATACACCGAGACCTGTACATGCGTCTACAGAACGTATCTACAGCAGTACACATACATGCGTGTGTGGCTATCTTATTTTTTCACGCAAAACAAAACCGACGACACCACACTCTGATAGATGTTCGTGTTTGTTATTCCTCAACAGGGGTTCGTCACGTAGCCTAGACATACTACGCTGTTGTAGGTGCGCGAGAGCGCCCGCACATTGCGGGAGAAGGGACGATACCCCTACATGGTGACGAAGGCAAGCCCGAACTGCCTCAAAATCGCCTCCCCNGGGGGGGGGGGGGGGGGGGGGGGGGGGGGGGGGGGGGGGGGGGGGGGGGGGGGGGGGGGGGGGGGGGGGGGGGGGGGGGGGGGGGGGGGGGATGGCATAGGTGCGGGGGATTGCAATCCACGTGCCCTCCTGGATCGATCGAACTCAACAACTGCTGTAACAACCACCTTCCACCTCCCACACCTGCCTACGTCGTTTGTGCCTTTGTGGTGGCGTGCGTTGTGTCGCGGGGTGTCCTGCTCGAGCCACAAGTCAGATGTCCGACTCTTCGTCTTCCGACGGTGAGGATACCTGGATCCAATGGTTTTGCGGGCTGGAGGGACATGAGATGTTTTGCGAGATAGACAGAGGCTACATCGAGGATGCGTTCAACCTCTACGGGCTGCGCCACTTCGTGCCTCGCATAAACGACAGCTTGGACTTGATCCTCGACCGCACAGGTGAGCGAGGGAAACGCGGTGCTGGTGCAGTAGCTTGGTGTTCTTGGGCCGTTTCTGCGTCTCCATGGTCAGTGGTGATGGCGATAGAGAACCTTCATTTTCGTGAGAAAATAGGACATCGGAGGCGAGGCAGGCGCGCCCCCGGATAAACTCCAGGTTTTTCCACCCCTCACGGCTTCTCTGCCGTTGATCGGCGGCACGTGTCGCGGGTCGCGCTTCGCGCAACCGATAGATCGGATGCCGCCGACTCGTGAAGGGGGGGGTGTGCGGGTGTCGGCGTTACAAAGATCTCACGGCTCTCTTGCAGCAAGCCAGCAACTGGAGAGTTCAGAGAGGAAAAAGGAGATGCGCGTCTTACAGCAGTGTATCCCTCGGTGCCCTGAGAGATGGGGACAAGCCTCAAAAAGAGACATGCACGTGATGCGGTTGCGGGTTTCTGTTGGGGGTGCACCCTCTTTCGAATCTGTAACGAAAGCACCTCGCCCTTGAAGTCTTGTTCCGTTGTACTGGGTACGGACTGATCCAAGTATCACCAACGAAGGTTTCAAATTCGTCCGAGTTGTTTCACCAAACGAGGTGGTGGTGAACTTGGGTTTTGCTCAACCCAAGGTCTGTTGTTTCGTTGTTTGGTATGTACAAATTCGCAGGTCGTGTGTAGACTATTAGTCTCTCGCATCCGCTTATGTGTGCTTCGGCTATTTTACGACGGACCAAAGGCGAGCGCTCTTGTTAAAACAAACCCGATACGCTTTTTCAAAGATCGATTCTCATGCCTGCGCATACGCATGTATTTTGGCCGTACGGTATAAGTATAAGTTTGCGGCTAGTTTCGAGGGGACTGGTGAGGAGGCCGACTCTCAACATGTACTTGTACTCTGGATCTTCATTAGAAAGTAAACATTACCTCACAGAAAAACTACCCGTTCGAAATATAACCTCAGTCGAAAAGGGATGTGGTGGAAGTCTTTTCAGTAAGTGGATTGAAACCGACTGGAGAGTGGGCTTTTCTTTAAGTTTGTGTAAGCCTTACACTGAGGTATCAGTGATGCCAGTTGGTGCTACGGACAGTAGCATCTGTATAAGGCGGATACATTCTGAACACCTTCCCTGTAGTTTTCTACTGGGTCGAAGACAGAACCATCGAGGAGAAGCTCTCCGTTTTGTCATGTGGCGTATGTAGAATTTTACCTTCACAAAGAACACGGCGCAGTATCGTTTGACAACTTGATGTTTTTAGAAAGTATTTGAATCTAGACCCGTGCTCGTGTACAGCGGTAGGACTTTTTGTATCTTTGTATGCATGTTGTAGCTGCAGTCGTTCTTTGTTTTAGGCCGTCCACATGCAAAACAAACCGAGCTCCAACGGCCGTGTTTAATCGTTGCATATTGTCACCGGTTTGGGCTATATTGTCGGCAGTCCCTCTTGAAGCAGTGGCACTGACAAAGACTAGACTCCGAAGAGGGGAAGCCTATACTTCTACTTCTTGTTGTCGATGGGAATGCCAGAGGGCACACGCGACGCTGCGTGTGCCCTGATGTGCTTGATTTGTGTGCGCAGACAGCAGATTCGTTTCGCCTGCTGGGATGTTGCTTGTTTTTGAAAGACGGAAGTGAGTTTAACCGGAATCAGTACGCGGGCCGCGGCTGCATACGGAGTTAGTTCCCTCCAGCTTCCGAAATCGGTTTTACGAAACGTGTCACCCTCAAGACTTGATTCCGCGACACCCACCTGCTCTTATCCCCACCCCCTCTGCGATGCTGCCCTGCCCCCTGCATGTTTTTGCTGTGAACACACGCGTGAATTCTTGTCTGCTGCCAACTCCGATGACCGCAACAACGGTCGCTACTATTGCAGCCCAAAACGAGGCGAGCCACGAACTGATGGAGGCTACCTGCGCGCTGTACGGCCTGATCCACGCGCGCTACGTGCTTACCGCGGCCGGCCTGGAGGCGATGTACGCGAAGTACACGCTGCAGGTGCGGTGGGGTCCCCAGGCCTCCCGGCGTATCTCCGTTTTGCTTTTCTGTTTCAAAGTGTATGGTACCATGGCAGCAATGCGCGGTGTGGCGTGGCCGAAAAGTATCCAGCACTCTCTGCTGTTGCCTGCTTGTGGTGGGTTGCATGAGCACCTCAGGCTGTGGGCCACTGGTCGAAGGTTTGATATAGCGACGACAAGTGGCGTCCGAATATTGACCAGACGCGCACGTGGAAACGTTCCCGGAGGCAAGATTTTGTCATCTGCTGTCCTTTTGGCCATTCGTCCTGCTGTCGAGACATCGCTCCTAGACGATTTTCCATAACAATGGCCGTTCCAAAAGCGCCCTTTGGTGTTTGTCAGACGTTTGTGGCCTGCCTATGTATGCGTTCGGTGTCTCCCTCCCAATGGATCGGTCAGTACTGCATGCGCTGCCATGAACTGCCAGCCAAAAATTGCCTGCCACCGACCGCCGAGCGTCTCCCGCCTCCAGGAATTTGGCAACTGCCCGCACTTCCTCTGCAAGCGGCAGTCGGTGGTTCCTCTAGGAGTGCGGGACGAGCCGCACATAGAAACGGTCAAGCTGTACTGTCCCAAGTGCCAGAACGTTTACGTGCACCCGTCGCACGCAGCTCAGAGTGAGTTTGGTTCAACTTGGCGCCATAAATCGTAGTTTGCTTTCTAAAGCATGTTGTACTTGTTGTCATCTATTAGTGTGGCACCGCCGCGCCCTTTCGTGATCCTCGATCACGCATCCCACACCTGCGTAGCTGCCACAAGCAATGGTGTGTTCGCTGGGCAGGTTGATCTATTGTAGCTGTTGAGTGCTTGGTTATCTGGTTCACGTGTCTACATGCGGCAGAGTCGATATGGTGGACGGGGAGTTTGGGTTGCTTGTATCGAGGTGAGGTATCATGTGATGTGTTTGTGAAGACCATGTGACAAAGTCAACACGTCAGTATTGCCAATCGGCCACAAGGCTGCTCTTGTTTTTGTCCCAAGCAGACTGTCGTCTTGCATACCGTCGTGTCTTGCAGTTTTTTACGCCCTGAAAGGAACGTGCATCAAACGCCTTATCCCCTCTCAGGAGAACTTGTGTGTCCCCCTCGCCCCCCACGTGAGAAAATGTGGCAGCCATGATCAAGGCCGTAGGTTCGCTCTCCAAGCCGACATCCTGTTCCGCCAACACCCTCACCCGCGCAACTGTACCCCCGCGTCTCACGATTACCATTTGTTCCGGCGGGCGTGGCAGGGGTGGACGGGGCGTACTTCGGAACGACGTTCCCGCACCTGTTCTTCATGACGTACGGGACCTTGGTCCCCGACCCGCTCGACAAAACCTTCGTGCCCCGGGTGTTCGGCTTCCGCGTCCACTCCACCGCTCCGAACGGGGCTTCCGCCAGCGGCGACCATCACGACCAGCGCCTGCAGGAGCGTAAGCGGCTACGCCGAGCGAACCTGCCTCCCCCCAAGGAACCAGGCGGGGCGGGGGAAGGCGGAACAGGTGTAGAAGCACCAGCACCAAGGGGAGCGGTAGCAGGAGCGGTAGCCAGCGGTGCTGGGAAGGGGAAGGGGCGAGCGAAGGAAGGCGCGGACACAGGAGGAGGCAGGAACGGGAGCGGGGTCGTGGTGCACATAAAGGAAGAGGAGGGGAGCTGGAGCACAGGCGGAGGCGTGAGAGAGAAGGGGATGGGGGCTGCGGCCGGGAGTGGACCGGAAACGGTGGCGGGGGAGGCGGAGGTCGAGGAGGCGGACTGCCGAAAGGATGCTCGTAGCGGGAGAAGTGGGACTAGCGAGAGAATGGAAGACGGCGGCGATCGCCATGGCAGCAGTCACGGCGTGGAGAACGGACGCGAGACGAGGTAAGGGCGTCGTGAGGTTGCGCTTCTTGCAGCCTTTCTATTGTGTGCATGTGTGCGAACGCCCTGTTTCCCAGCTTTAAGGTCGCCGTGGTGATATCGTTCCCGGGAGGTGGCCTATAGGTTCCCAGCTTTTAAGGTCGCCGTCGTGGTGTGTGGGTTCGAGAAGGGGTCGTTTGTGTGCCTCGTGGCCTCATTTTTGTGGTCGGAGCATCTCCCAGGCTTCCAGGCTTGGATGGCACGTTTTCCGCGCGCGCGGTGCTGCCGCGCGTCGCCGCCGACCTCTTGGGCCCGCGTGTCGTCCTGATGCCCAAAGATCTGTTAGGATGAATCAGTCTACTCCACCTGCACTACGATCTGCTGGCTGACTTGTTCTGCTGTACCGGCGTGCTACACAATGTTTTTTCCCGCCGCCGGCCTTGCCTACGCCCCAGTCCTATCGTAGCGCTACAACACTCCGGGACTCCAACGGAAGGGAAGGGCCCAGCAGAGAGCAACTGCGTCACCATCGCCACTCCTCAGCGGTCCGATGGGGGGAACGCCGAAAACGGCAGCGCCAGGTGTTCCAGTCACGATAGAGACGCCGCTGACGCCGACGAAAGGGCGGCGGCAATGACAAAAACCGATGGCATTGCCAACAGCGAGTCTCTTCCAAGAGATGCCTGCGCTGTCGGGAGAGGGAGCCGTTCTGGCGATGGTGCAGCACAAACCAGCGCGGCGGTGACGGCAGCGGCGGCGGCAGCAGCAACAACAGAGTCGTCGTCGAAATCTGATGGTCCCCAGAAAGATCGGGGGAAGAAGCGGTCCTCCGAGATAGAGCTCGAAACGGAGCTATCCCGAGAAGCAGACGGCGGCGGCGGCGACGACGGTGGTAGTGGCGCAGGGGAGGCGGGCGGAGGAGGAGGAGGAGGAGGAGGAGGAGGAAGAACCAGAGGGAAGGTGCTTCGCGGCGGTAGAAATCACGCATCGCCGGCCGCCCGAGGGGTTTCCTCCTTGATGTCTGCTGCGCCTGCCACCACCGCGATGGCGGTCAAGGGCGGAGTAGTTGGGAGCCCGGGCGGCCGGCGGATTGGTCAAGGCCGCTCCCCCGTGTAATTTGGGCGAGGAGGAGGAGGAGCTGGTGTTTTTTTGTGGTTTACCGAATAGAGGCTGGCGTAGCGTGCTTCGGGGGTGGAGGTGGAGGGGGGGACAGGTACATTACGCCCTGTTTGAAGATCTTGTTGGTTGGCTGGCGTTGGCGGTGCAACTTGTATTTGATGAACATCGACCAAGCCCAAGAACGCCAAGCTTTTTCGTTCGCCCTCTTCCTTGTCCGCTTAGGATGCCCCATTCGTGCTACTTGTACCCTTCCCAAATGGTGTTGCCGGTTGTCTTGTCGCTTGCGTCCTCGTTGTAGCACGCATCGTGACGCGCCATTGCTATTCTCGCGCCATGTTCTTGTGGGTTTGGAAGCGCATTGGGGTCATTTATGGCGTAAGGCTTTTCGAAAAATGGTGTGCAGTATCGGGGACAGCTCTCTCGCGGGATGGGGTTTGGGGTTTGGGGTTTGGGGGGGGGTATGTCTGCATATGCCGCGTAACGCGTCCGGTAGACTTGTAAGTATGTTATACCCTGGTCTTGTCAGGCAGCACTGCCGCATTCGCTGCCCCCCGCTACCTCGCCCGTCGACGTCTATACCCGTTTGGGGGCTGTTTGTATGAGATTAGCGTTTTGCTTTGACCGGCCGATGTTTGACGTTTCTGCTGTGAAATTTGACTTACGATGAGGGGGGGGGTCCGTAGATTTTTTCAGTGGTCGGACGTAGTTTCTACGAGTTTTTTTGTTCACCGCTTGCGACTGACTTGATCGTCGGTTGCTCTTCCGTGAGTCCGTCCGTCCTCCGGGGCCAGTCTGTCTGGATCATCGCCGCTGTTGGAGGGGCCTGCTGAGCAAGGCAAGAGTTGAAGCCTTTTCGCTGTTAGGGAGGTCGAGGTGGAACCGGTCGTTGTATGTTGGGGCCTCCTTTTGTAGCATCCGGCTCCTCTCTCTCAGCTGCAGCGTTGCTGGTGTTCCATCACACGAATGTGTCATTCGTCGCGCACATACCTTGTCGTGGGCGTTTGCACCTACTTTTGAAGGATACTTGGTTTTCCGGTGGTATTCGACAGCCCCTTTTGTACGTACTCCAGTGCTTGAGAGGTGTACAGTTTTAGCACCGGTGGCAGGTGAAGCAAGGCTGGGTACAGCCTGGTCCAACAATACGCGCGATACAGGCAGCGGTGCTTCCGCGCATCGACATGAATTTTGTGTTCGGGTGCGGATTCGAGTACGCCCAAGGGCGAATGATTGACGTCGATTTCAGCTGCGGCGAAGAACAGATAAAAGCAGACACTACAAGACGTTAAGAAGGATGCTGATATGGGGGCAGAAGCAAGACACAATGCTTGCGTTTGGTACCGGTTTCGCTTCGATTGAAACTTCTTGGACAGGGTCGTCGAGTCTTAGGTCGCGCGAAGGGACTGCCGCGATTTCGTGCGCGTAGCTTTCGCGAGCTGGGAGAAATTTTTAGCTTGGTCAATTTTCTCTGTTCAAAATATCGCACACACGATTTCTTTTCAAGTGGGTTATTTTATTTCCGGAGCAGAAACCCATCGATCTCTGATTGGAACATGTGGCAGGCGTTCTTCGACCACCCACCGGGCGGGGAAAATTATTCCACAAAACAAGACATGACGATGCACGGGACCTCATCCTCTCGCTGCGGCGAAGTTGTCGTGCGACTGTTTCGAGTTTATCGTGTGACGATGCTTTGCTCCACACCTATTGTAGCTTTGCTAACAGATGCACTGCTGGTTGGCGCTTAGTTGACGTCATCCCACGTGGCCCCCAAGGTAGAATGACAACAATGACAGCATGTCCTCTCGGTGGGGTCATGTTGTCTTACAGGTGCCATGATTGTTTGAAATCAAAAACGAGGTTCCTTGGCCTGGCACGCAAGTGAAACAAGATCGGTCTTATACGTTGTTGAAGTTTCGCGCCACCCCGAAGGGCGGGGATGGAACATCCTGCCCCCTCCTGCTCAAGGACCCTAGCCCCCAAACGACACTACTCCGCAATCTAAGCTCAACCCCAACGCGCCTGCCAAACGTTCTTCGACATCGAGTTGGCCGGACCCACACTTCAGGCACAATGGCGGTCTGCCCGACCGTATCTGTTCTTAGCACCACGGCACCAGGATAGTCAAATCACGTGGACATCGTCCATGAAGGGCCGATCGATCGTTTCGATCACGTTTGCCCGGCCGGGGGGCGGGTAAATATCTGCTCGTAAACCACATCGGGCGTCGACACCGTCGTTCCCGCTAGGATCACCTCCGTATCCAATCCGCCGCCCCCCGCCGCCGCCGCCGCCGCCGCCGCCGCCGCACACCGCACGACGCCGCTGACCTCGGCTAACTCGAGGGGTGTGTAGCCGCCGACAAGGAACACAACTATCACCGGCCGGTCGGTCGGACTTTTAATTTGTCGTTAGGGTTCGGCGGCGCAGCGTTGGTGGGCGGCGGTACCGGAGAACAAAAGCCGCAGGGCATCCAAGGTCGGGAGGAGGTGGGTGCGGTGGAACGCCGAGAAATCGCGCAAAAATAAACAAGAACAACAAGGAGGGGCCACACCGCCACGATTAGTATCACCAGCGGTGGTTTCCGACACGAGCGTTGAGGTATTTAGCAGTGTCGCGGCATCGAGGTGTCCAGGCAATCGTCAGTCGCCAAGGCTTAGCAGGAGGGCAAGCATTGAAGGAGGAACCGCTGTGTGTTGTTGATGGGAGGAGCGTGTCGCGGATGAAGAGGAGGTATGGTGGATACGGATAGGGAGGCGCTCATGGGGTTCCCCGGAAAATATCCTGAGGACTGGGCTCAATGTGTACTACTTCATTCACGAAGTACACGCGGGTCTTGTACAAACCGAACAAGCAGGGCTGCAACCACCATCATCGTCCACCTCAGGCGAAGCCAAGCAAAGAAAAGGAGACACGCCTCATGTTACCGAGAACTAGCGCAACCACCTTTCATTTTTCCATCGCGTGTCGCACACCCACGTGGAAATATCCAACCAAGCCGAGTAATAGTTGGCGCCCCCACACAACCACCACCACAGGCGCTCGCGCCCAAGACAAGCAATCCAACAGCCGGTCCAGAGCACGACTATTGAGAACATCGACCACGAAGTGTATCTGCACAAACAATGTGGCCGTTTCGTCGAGATACCCCGCTCACCGGCTCTTCTTGTGCCGCCCCCGGTGCACCCCTCCCCCAGCCCCTCCCATCCTGCCTAGCTTCTTCAGCCCGGACGAGAGGAGCCCCAGACCGACAGAGGCAGCGCTAACAACCTTTGCCTTTTGTTGTCCCCCACATTTCGAACATCGATTTGTCCGGTCGGCAGGTGGCGCGTCCAAGGTACGACCAAAGAAGCGACAACGGAACGACCAAGCAGGCGGGCGAAATCAAAGCCTTGTACAATAGTCATATTGTTTGCGTGTTTGTTTGGGAGTGCAAGGGGCTGAACGGGAACGGCTCCGGATTGTCACACTGCAAGACCTGTGACTAGAAAAAAGCGAGGACACGCTTTCTTGTCAGGCAGCTGCATTGCTGTGCCCTCGATGCATTCCGTCTTGCGGTGTCAAGTCAGGAAATAATCTTGTGTCAGATAAGTCTTGATGCGAGGGAAAATCAAAGGCGGCTAGGACGCCTGGGAAGTCGTTTCCACTCGCCTAGACAGTGCGTTCTTGATCAGGGAAGAGGGCGCTACTTGATTCTCGCCATCCGTCGTCGAGCGACAGACGACTGCGAGAGACATCAAAACCTAAACTCTCTACAAGTAGCGCTCGTCATTTCCGATCGTGAGGGTTGGGGTAGATCGGGATCAAAAGCCGCCTCTGCGCTCGGTCCAACGAACTCGGGGTAGGTAAAATCAGAAAGAATATCTCCCTCTTTTCATCTCCAAGGCTTGATTTCGGGCATTGCCCGCTCTTGCCTCACCTCGTAAAGATCCGGCACGTCCGGTCTTGTCCGATCGAGCAACAGCCCGGCCAGGCGTCCCACCAGGGTGTCGCACTCCGCGGTGTGCTCCGTTCGCGACCCCCCCTTGTCGCTGGCAACGCCGGGGGTCTGGTCATTCAAGAGGGTTGTGTGTGTGTCGGTTGGTCGGTCCGCCATCCCGAGACATGAGACGGGGCGGAGGGAGACGGTGTGGGACGCTGGGCGGGTTAGGTTGCGCGAAACTATTCAGACCAACACGGGCAGGACAGGGGTGATGCTCGACCGCAGCATACACCAAGGATGAGCCATTCACCGCTGTGGCCACGATGAAACCGAGCGCTCCGGGCAAGCTCGATGGTTGGTTAGAACCCCAGGCAAGGACTCGTTCATGCCGACAGAGCACACACTTCTCTTCCCGTGTGATCGCGTCTTTTCGGTCAGATTCCGCTGGATTCCATCACGTGGGGTAGGCTGCTTGTCCCTCTAAACTCCCCGCAAGACGATCTCTCACCCCCTCGCCAGCTTCGTCCTCTCCCCAGTCATCCCAACCTTCTTCGCCACCACCGTCACCGCCGCTGCCGTTGCCGCCCCCAGAAGCCGACTCTGCCGCCGCTGCTGTTGTTGCCGACGCGACGAAGGTGTAGGGCTCGAAGCCCAGGTCTCTGAGGACTGTGGTGCTTTTGAGATGGAAGGATCTCGACGAGGCCGCCTCTCGCAGGCGCTGTGTCCTGTGGTCGGGCGACATGACAAGGTTTCGGGGGGGGCTTGATAAGCAGACAGTCCGAGGGAGGTTGGAACGAACAAAATTACTGAATATGCACTTTGTGCACGAGCTTCTTAGAAGCGCATGTGTATGTGTGTGAGAGAGAGCGGGGAAGAGAGAAGATAAAGAGAAAGACGAGGCAGAAAGGACTAAAAGAGATTGGAACACTGGACGAAAGCAGGGTCGGGAGATACAACTTGTAGAGCCAACTCAAAGACGAGCGCATCGTTTGACGAGCTTACTCTCCAAGAACGGGGAGGAATCATCGCAGACGGCGGCATACCCCCATCGGCACTGCACCAGCGGTCACGGGACTGTCGTATGGACGCACCCACCACCCCCTGCACAAGGACAAAACGTGTCTCGTTCCGACGACGCCACCCGTCGTTTGGGGTCACCCCACAGAACCGCACCTTTCCCTGGCGATGTCCTCCAGCTCAAGCAGGACCCCGGCCTCCTCCACCTCTCCCGTGCCGACGCTCTCGGCAGCAGGCTCTGGTGCTGTCGTGCGCTCCCGCTTTCTCGAGCGAATCTGGTCCACCGCCTCGGCGACGCCCGAGGGAACTCCCGAACCTTTTTCTCGAAAGCCCCCGGCAAGCATTCGCGAAATCCAGGCCTGATTATGAATGTTGAAGCAGAACAACGAATTGCCATTTAAAGGTTCATCCGGTCTCTGTCTGCCGTCGAATCGTAGGCTTCGACGAAACAATCTGTACCGAGAAACGGTTTCGCAACATGCGAACGGCTGCGCGATACCAAGCATTCTCACAGTCAGCCCACCACAGTGTCGTCTGCTGCGGGCCAGATCGAAGATACTGCATGCGCCATCATTGTAACACCAGGACAGCACACGGTGCTACCGTGCGAACAACACACACCACAACGAGTAGAGACAAGCAAGGACTGCCCGCTCCCTGCAGCAGGCACAATACGAGGTAGGGGAGATGACTGACGTCAACGTAACAAAATGGCCACGGGTCCTTGTCCTCGGTTGCTTGCTCGAGAGACAAAAAAAAAACAAACCGGAATCCACGTTCCTCCTCACTTTTCGAAAACTGGTGGCGTCCTGCGCCCCTATGCTCTCTCCGGCCAGCGACACCCCCCTCAAGGCCAGCAGCAGGGCCTCCCTCGCCGAAGAGCCCGTCCGAGCCGCTCCGGCGCTGGGACTCGCAGTGCCGCCTGGTGGCGAGGAGGAGGAGGAGGAGTCCATTGATGGTTCTCGGTTGAGTGTGGCGCAGAGCTGCTCCATCACCACGTCGACCGTGCTACCATCCCTGTGGGCAAGTACCGGAGAGGCAGAGGCGACCAAGCGGAACAGAAGAGTGCAGCGGTCGATGAAAGGGAGGGGGCAGGGCTTTGTGACAAAAACAACAAGCAAGGAGTGTGCGACACCGTCAGCGGCAAAAAATCACGCTGAGCCTTCTCGCGGTGTATCTACCGCTTCAAGCTCTCGTGCCCTGAAACTGAACCACGTGCTTACCCATGACGTCTGCTGCTTGGAGCTTCGTGTGCTATTTAACACTGAATCACGCGCTTGTCCATGGCATCTACCGTTTCGAGCTTTCGTGCGCTGAGATGAGACTATGCAACGAGCTTGTCCAGTACACACGAGACTTTGACCAGGACTTGATGCGGTGATAGGCGTAAGGTGATTCCGGGGACAACGAAACCACCCCTGCGCCACCTTGACACCACCCACAGCCCTCCCTGCCTCGCATGGAGGACCCCAAAGCGTCCGCGCGCGAGCGCGCCCTTCCCTCTTTCTCTTCCACAAACCTGAGCTGCCGTAGCTGCACGCGCTCCGCCGCCACCGTCTCCGACCACCCGGACCCCGCCAGCGAGGAAGTTCTCTGGTGGGCCTCCATCGCTGCCAGCGCGACTTGCAATACCCCGCGACACCTGAAACACACTGACGCACACGCCAACAACGATCACCAGCACGGCAGTACAGTATTGGTGGGGTAGGAGGTACACAGGTGTGCTCGAGATGAAAGGAAGGTTGAGGGAAGACTGAAAAAAAAAATAGACACAGGGGAGGGACCTCACGATGAGCGAGAAAGCATCATCCCACTGAAATGCGAGAAGGAAATAACGTGGCATAGTACAGGTTGTATGTGTGTCGCCCGGCGATCTAGCTGCGGCAGCTTCGATGAAGAGGCCATCCACTCCCCCCGCCCGGAACAATGCTCCGTCCTCTCGAGGACGCGTGGTCTAACAGCTAAGGCATGCATAACACGTATACGCCCCCCCCGCCCAGCCAACAAGCCGTCACCTCTATCACCCGACAAGCCGCCAGCACGAGGATTACCCTTGGCGAGGCTGGTGACCAACGCCATGATCGACGACCCCATGCCTCGGCGCTTGCGCGGCGGCTGTACACAGCCGTTGTCGGAGACGCACCTTGTCGGAAAAGTCGTTTTTAAATTTTATCGGGAGATGGGAGAGAGAGAAAGGGGGGTTTACTCTCTTCTACGCCGGTAGGGGTAGCGTCACAGGGATGGACGTGAGGAAAAGAAGATATAAGCTTGTACAGTACGGAAGGCCCTGCTGCAGGCGCAATACGTGCTGTTCCCGGCGTGTTCAACTAATATATCAGCACGCACGGAAA
>CACKRE030000218.1:116301-129565 GCA_902602495.3 Ectocarpus sp. CCAP 1310/34 | reverse complement strand
AACACCGCGCGACCCCCCCCCCCCACACCCCGTATCGCAACATACGTACTCGATTGCTGGGAGGAACGGCCATGATGGCCAGCCCCACTCACTCTCCCCCGAGCGCTTGCCTGCCGGGCAACGTTACACCTTCCGAGCCCAACAAACTCACTTCTCCAGGGCCGAGATGAGAGCTGCCTGCCCTTCCTCCTCCCCGTGGCAGGCCATCGCGTGCACCACCCCCGCCGCGTCGCCCGCGTCGCCCGCGTCGCCCCCCGAGTGACACAGGGACGGCGGCGCCCGCCACGGAAATCCAGACAGAGCCTTCATCGCCAGCAAGCGCGGCGGCTTTCCCCCGGCACCCTCGCCGCCACCGCCGCCGCCGCCGCCGCTTCGTTCCTCCACCGCCGTGCGTGCCGGAAGTCCGAGCCCTGGCGTGAGCATGGGCAAGACCACGCCTACATCCTGCTGGTGAGCTGCGGCGGAAGGAGACCAGTCGACGGCGACGGCCTCGGGCGAAGAGGGGTTGGCTGGGACGGTGGAGTTTGGAGTGCCGGTTCGATCTATCGAGCTCAGGATCTGCGGGGCCCCGATCGTGGCCGCCGCCATATGGCAGCGCCGGCAGGACAACACGAGAGGGAGGGAGAGAGAGGGAGGGAGAGGGAGAGGGAAAGAGAGATAAAGAAAGAGAGAGGGAGAACGAGGGAAATTAAGAGAGACCGGGTAAACCAACGGCGATTAAGGCGATGGGTGCGCGGTGAGGGGAGAGAGGAGGTCCATGCATTGCTTTCTTGTGGCTACTTCCCTATTTGTGATGGGGGGACACGTAGCGTATCGAAATGCAACGGCAGTAGTTCCTTGGTATTTGCACCTTCTTAACGTCTAGCGTACGGCTGCCAAAAACAATGATAACGCACCTCCACACACGAAAATATTTCAGCAGTAACAATTTTGTACTGTAGCCACGGAGTAAATGCTTTTCACGGCTGCACGCGCCAGGCACCAAACCCATCGCTCCACCGGTCTCAACGCAAACCGCCTAAAAGAGTCTCGCGCCAACATCAACGAACAACTGAAGACTGAGACAGACAGACAGACAGACAGACAGACAGACAGACAGGCACGACCGACCCCCGGCCGGACACAACCACCTCTGTGCCTATCTATCCCCCTTGGGCCAAACCAAGCACAAGAGGTCAATGATCTCGCCCAACACCACCGTTTGCAGCAGCGGCAGTCGTCCCTCGGCAAAGGATACCCCTTTCGTCGCGGGCACGGTGCCCCACAGACAACACAAGGAGGGGTAGCAGTCTTAATAATACTTCCTCGGCTCAACGACACCTGTTTTAACGAAAGACCAGGCGTGTCCAAAAGCCGAGGGATGACCGTACTACTTTTCGCATCTCTCACTCGCTGGAGCAGGCTTCCGCCGTGCGATGCCGCCGCGGCCACGTCCAAGTCCCGATCGATCAACACCACCGACGCCTCGCGGCGAGCAGCTTGCCCAGCCCCATCCGACCGTACGCCGCCACCGCGTCCGCTGAAGGCGCTGTCCGCACCCCCTTCCCCTCCGAACCCCGGGGGGGCTGGTCGTTCGAGCGAGACGCGCTTCAAGTCTTCTGCCTGTCAGGATAGTTTGTCACGAGAGCCGTGCGCATGATATGTAGTGCGGTCGGAATGAGAGAGGACGAGAGGGTACAGCAACGGCCTCTCGGAAGAAGGTTCCCAGTGCGCTCGAGCTCTGCAATGCCCCTTCTTTTTCGCGAGGGATACACTACTGCGGCTGTACCTGTGCCTGAGGCGAGCGAGCTACGATTCGTACGAATAGTCGGGGGCTTGACACTCATACGTGATGTTGACATATCATGCATCAACGTCAGGCGTGACGCGAATCCAGGTTGTGCCTCTGGATAGCCGCGCAGCCACAACCATCAACGCCGGTTCGTAGAAAAGCCTGAGCCTCCATCCTACCATGGAACATCGACCCCACACGACACGACATCGGTCGGCAGTCGATGAAGCCCCACTCCTAGCCGCCAAAACCACCCGCAACAAACAGCGGCTGTCGAGAGGGAGAGAGAGTTTCCTTCGTCTACATCCAACGCCAGAATCGCCACCCGCGGGGTGTACCTTCCCACACCTTTCCTGGACTGCGTCTCCCTCGTTCTTGGTAGAATATTAATGCTCTCATGCTTTCCTCTGCTAATTGCTGTCCGTCAGCTGTTCACTCACCACTGCAGCGACAGTGGTGCCGATGAGACGAGACGTGTCGCCCAGCGTGAACACCCCGCCGCCGCCGCTCACGTCCAACAAGAGCTGATCCCACAGAGCCTCCACAAGCGTGTGAGCCAGCAGCCTGTTTCGTTTGTATTGTTGTTAATGTTGGCTGCCACGCTCGACACAAACAAGCCAGCAAATGGAATTTCGGCAGCGGCTACGGGCAGCAGGGTTGGAGGAGAGAGCGTGGGAGCCTACGGTTTTGTCAACCGCGGAGCTCTTGAGCCGTGCGGAGGACACAGTTGCACTACGCATGGGGTGGTCAGGCGCTACAAGCGTCGGAGAGACAAACCCAAACTCCCCCCGGTCTTCCCAGAACAAGCGCTATCGTAGCCGTCATGTACCTGTATCGAAGGCGTTCTCCCCTTGGAACCTCCTCCGCTGACACGTGCCCCCTGGTGTCTCCGCCCCCACCCCCGCCCCCCTCCACAGCTGCGGCCGCCGCAAACAGCGCAGCGCCAGCCCCGCCCCCGCCCACGCCTTCCCAGTCGCACCGTCTCAGCGGGAACACTCTCGCGCACTCCGGGCTGGCCAGCGAAAACGCCGAACATCCCTGTCGCTGCTTCCCCTCAGCGTCGAGGGGCTGGTCTACATGTACACTGCTTCCGCCGCCGCTGTTCCTCGTGGTTGAGGCCTGGAAGAAGCAGCCCACGTGCAGCGGTGAGTGTTTGATCGTGACTAGCACGGTGGGGTCCATGGCGGTGGAGGCGAGGAGGGGGGCAGCCTCCGTTGCGATGGTCTGCATCGACGAGGAAGATGGCGGCGAAGAAGATGAGGGAGAAGGTTTCGAGAACCGACGGCGACCGCTGCTGCTGCTCTGGGCCTTTATCTTCAGCATCCGCTCTAGGCTGACCTGCAACACACGCGTCGGACGTCGATATCGTGAACGTCCTCGGTGGGTGAGTTGCAGAGGGCGGCGAGAGGAACAAGTCGGGCAATACTGGCCTCCCCGCGCTTTGGGCGACAGCTTCTTCGGTTTCGACGGGAGATCACACGGATATACATACTGCTGTAGAACCTGCCCGCCACACACAAGATGGCGTAGAAAATTATGAACAGGCATGGGCTCTTGGACCAACCGTCGCACCCGGCATACCCGCTCTCTTCCTCCATACTGGGGCAAGCGTCTTGGGGCCCAACTAGCACACAACACGCACAGAAACAAGAAAAATGACAGATACATCGACACCCGACATCTCCCACTGGCAATCGAAAGCTGCTGCTAACGCGCACTCGTATGGCGTCGCCCTCGCACCTTGAGTTGCTGAGACACGACGGCAAAGGAGGCGCGACCCCCGGTCTCCTCCGATATGTGAGCGGCGTGAGGGTGGCAGGCATGGGCCTCCTCGGAAACCGAACACGCCAACGCCACCTTGACAACGGTCAAAGTGGCTGCCGTTAGTCGTGAGCACAGAGTGTACATTAGGTTTTGGGCGCCTGCGATGCGGAGGAATATGAGCTAAGCACCCTAGGCATCGCCCAAGTGGGGCTGTGGAGGGAGCGGAACCATACAACACAGCGGAACGCATGTGAGCATTCAACTCAGGTTTATTGGGCCCTCCTTGAAAAAAAAACGCGCATACCAAGACCCAGGAACTTGTGCAAGCGTCCTCTAACTTGCAAATAACATGCGTATCCGATCGTGGAGATAAGGACATGTGCGATTCCAAAAACAGATGTGTCATGGAAGGCAGCGTTGTGGATTCTTACCATTGATCTCAGTGTCAGCTTGGTCTGTGCATAGGCAGGGCGTGAATACACAACACATGAAACAAAAATACTTATCCTTATCATTGAACGGTGCGTGTGTGCCGACTTCGCAACACACGTTGCGACCCCTTGAGCACAAGGAACCCCGGCGAAAGACCTGGCGTACGTTCGGAAACTTATCGCAGTGTTGCAGTTGCGAAAAACATCTTCCAGAGACATAGGTTCAGAGTGTCACGTCTACAACCTAACTTGGGCTAAAAATATCTCAATCGCACCAGTGTTCTCTTCTCTCATCTCCATGACGATCGGAGCGTCGACCGTGATTCGACGTTCTTCGTCTGTAGGCCAGCACTACATCACGTTCATCGATCTCCACGCAGGTGCTGCGAACCGGTGTGCACTACGCGAGTGCTTCGGGAAGCAAGCACGCTTTCTTTTGGCCAAGGACAACGTTTAAAATAAGAGTCGTCTGCTCTTTTCGCGCAACTGGGCACTTGCAGGGCAAGCCCAAGGCGCGTCGTCTGTCTGTCTGTCTGTATGTCTGTCTCTATTTATATATATCTAGTGTCGAGCTTACCTCTGTGAGCCCGTAGGTGCTGGCCGCGTGAAGCACGGCCCCTTCCACGTCCCAAACAAAGTTCGTCACCAGAAAGATGCCCCGAGTTAGCCCTTCAGCCTCTGGGACTCCAGGCGGGGTCCTGCCTGGCGCAAATGCCTTTCGATGACACGGCACGTGTGTGGGTGAAACGTGTCAGGCTTCCTGCTCTTCCACTCCTCTCTTCCAAAGGCCAACAATACCACGCTTGTCTCTCTCTCTTTAAGGGGATGGATCACGACCACACTGGCGAATCGGTTCTGTGAGGTAAGTCCAAGACGAAAGTCGCATACCATAATTAGGGATCGAATCGAAAACCGCTTAATTCGGCTTGCGAATTCCTGGCCTAAGATGCTTCACCAGTTGAGGACGTCGTGCAGTGTAGCGACATGCGCCTTAACACGCTCAGGTCTCTGAAACTGAGGTGTAGTGATGTCAAAGCCTACATACTGCTGAGCAAATCAACACTCGCAACACATGGATCCAAACATCCAGGCAGCTCTTCCTCAATACTGCTGTACGAGTTCCAATTTCCTGAAAGTGCGTTTACAGCAGCACCGTGCACAAACAACAGCAGTGTACAGTATTTAATAGAATACTGCATACCGCAGTAGTCATTTAGTGCCAGCACATCCAGATGATAGCCTCAATGTGGAACAGCCGCCGTATTGTTCCGCACGAAGCGCCCTTCCATCTACAGCAGTAGTACCAGCTGAACGCGCGGGTCGATCACAGGCGGGTGGAACATCAGCAGCACAGGAGTACACCACACAATAGACTACAGGATGCTGTAGACCCTGCCCTTGCTCAACTCAGCTGTGCATATTTACGACGGCTGCATGCATACCGGTAGGCACGTATGAAAGACTGCTGTACTCGGGCACCAAGTCTAGATACATATTCTAGTCTTACCACTAGAAGAGTAGACTGTTGGGAACTCTCCGTATTTCGAGCACATCAAAGAGATGCACGCAACATGAACAACCAACAGCAACAACAACCGAAACTCACCTGCAGGTCCAGGATCTGAGAGATTCCAAGCTCCTCCAGCACGAAGCCCAGCCCCCCTGCCCACCTCACCGCCTCCGTCGCGCCTTCGTCCAGGAACAACGCGATGTTCTCCCACTGAGAAAAAGGGCACTCGTGCAAAAGTCGTTCCAACGGCCGGCGTGATGCGGCAAGGAGGTCCACAGCCATCTTATGCTTCCCGTTTGTTCGCTGGATGAAGAAAGCGAGTATCACCGGGCACCAGAACGCCAGGCGTGATGTCAAACACACAGGACACGACACAAAGAAAGTATGCTAGCAGCACTGACGGCACACAGCGCAAACAAGCACAATCTCGCCGCTCATCGCCAAAAAAAATGGGAGTTCCACGACCCGGGGTCGAAAATGACAGCGCCGGATGTGACCGCCATTGCTGTTGTCATGTTTTCAGGTCACATGATCGCGACCTCTGTTGTTACTCAAGTTCTCTGGTTACTTCTACTCGTGTTGATAAGTGAATACCTTCCATCTCCCCTGATGGTCTGTCTGCATCAGTGGAGCATGGTTTCCGAGCTCCGGGTGAGCGCCCAGTAGTTCTCTACACTCGCTCGGTTCCGTTCTGTGCACAGGTACATACAGCAGTAGTGCCAAACAGACACGAGTCGCAGGATAAAGATTTGTGATCTAGACTATGTCTCTGGTCCATGCTCATCATCCCCTCGTCCCATGCTGAACGTAGACGAAAAGTAGTATGCTCACGAACTTGCCCTTCGTTCGCTACTCATCGGTTGAGCTCCAACCGCGATCAGCTTCCCAGCACCCCGCACTCGCGACGAGCGAGCGTCCCTGGTGGCTGATGCGATTATGACGGATACCGCTCCATCTCTCTTCTGTGACCAAACACACAACCACAACCACCTAGATACTTCTCATCCACATCCGTGCAATCCGTGGCATGTGCGCCCGGTCGTGGATGGATGTAGACTGCCACAGCAAGCAGCAGCAGCTTTGTAGCGGCAACCTGATCCAAGCTTCCAAGACACCGGCGGGGTGATTGATGGTGTGCGTGTGCTGCGCGCGCGTCAGCCCCCAAATAGACTAATGTGGCAGAAAATAAATGCGACTGACTTGTCCTGCTGCGCGGATAGGTCTACTGCTGTACAGTGGATTCCAGAATTAGTTATGCACACACACTGATGGGGAGTGTGTAGTGAGTACAGATGGGGGAAGTCGTGAGTGGTGTCGTTATTGTGTTCAGTACTCTCCAGCTACAGTATGTATAGTCTTCTAGAGGATGGCCTCTCTGGATGAAATGTGAAAAAAACAGTTAGTCTAGACTAACTCCTCTAGTCTAGACTAGAAGGTTGAAAATTAACATAGCCGTCGAACGTGACAAGAGTAGTAGTTCGAAGGCCGTCCCTGTGTGTGACGTTCGTAAGTCGTCACGGCTTCGCCTGTGCCCCGGCTACATGCCCGACGTCCCCAACTCTTTTTCTTTTTTCCCGTCTTTCTTTTTTCCTAATAATTGTATTTGTGCTCGAGAGTGCACAGTGCCGGCCCACTCGTAAGAAACACCGTCGTAAGAAACCGAGGCTCAGATTTTTGGGTTGCTTAAGGAAAAGCGCCTAAGAAATTGAGGTACGTTGACGGAGCGTGATAAGAAACGGACTGATAAGAAACAGCTGAATTTCGACTTCCTAGACATTAGAAACAGATGATCCAAGGTTGGCCGCAGGAAATCAGAAACGGCGTCCACGCGCATACAATGGGCGTGGGCCTTCTTCCGCCGCAGGAGGGTATGATCTCCTTGAGACCGCGTCTGCGGACCCCCCAAAAGCGCCGCTACCGCTCACAAAAAAGCTCGTGTTCTTCATGCACAAGGAAGGCGCTGCCACTTTCAGACGCATCTATCGGCAACCTCGAAAGGTTGTCGAAGTTTGTTGATGCCCGCTACACCAAGGAGAGCAGCCACAAAGATTCCATCAAGAAGCACGTGATGGCCAGCAAGCCCATCGATGACAAGTTCTGGTCGCATGTGGAGCGCATGGCTAACTTGCTGTCCAGCGGCATGTTTACGGCGGAAGACTACCGAGAGCAGCTAGATGCAAGAGTTGCAGACCTTTTGCGAGACGGAGCACCACGGTGGGCAGCGGCGGGCGGAGAAGCAGAGGTTGGTGGGTCGCAGGTGGTGGAGACTCCTAGGCCCGCACAGAATAAGGGCAAGCGCACGGCCAAGGAAGCGAGGGCGGCGGCGAACACGATGCACGGGAACATCGTCAACTGCTGGCCGCAGCAACAAACAAGCCGGTGAGTTGGTTGGAGATTCCGTTTGCATAATTTGGCCATGTTCGTGAATGACATGTGTTTGTCCGGTGCATCACCTGTTTCGTCTCCCTCGCCCGCATTGTTCGCCGGCAGGGAAAATAAAGCACGAAAATATTCTGCGGAGGATTCTTTTGGTTCACCATCGAGTTTGCGTACGCTGTTTCGAATCCTGGCGGTGCCCTTTTTTTTTACTCTCGTGTTTTTTGTCAACTTTTTTTTCTGCAAAACTTGCAGCTGGTGTCGAAGTGTGCCAATCTGGCCGGCAGAGAAACCAAAACACGAAATGTTTTGTGGGGAATTCTTTTGGTTCACCATCGAGTTCGAGGGCGCGGTTTTGAATCCTGGCACTGCCCGTTGTTTTGCTCTCGTGTTTTTTTTCAACTTCTCTTTTCAGCGACACTTTCTGCTGTTGCCGAAGCGTGCCAATCACGTGCCGCTGCCGTTGAAAAGGTCTGTTGTAAATTACTTGGAGGGATAGTTGACAAACATTTTTTGCTGCACTCTAAAATCCCCGTACCCCGGGCCTCGCTTTGCTGCTATTTTCTCGCAGATCAAGCGTACCCGCAATGGCATCGTGGAGGAAGTCACCCGCGGCCACTATCTATCCCATCGCACCACCTCCTCCCAAGTTGAAGTGCCTATACTGCCCGAAGACCTTTACCTCCGAACAAGGTCGATCGCTACACTGTAGTGCCGTGCACCCAGCTCTTCTTCGGCATCTTGGACGAGGGCTCAGGCGCGCCCTCGCGACGGGTGGGACCATGACGACTCCACCTTGGCACGGGTATTCGGGCAGGTGTTTTAATGTCGTCTTTCACCACTCAGAGGGAGGCGGGCACACCACTGCGGCGGGCCAGAAAATGTACCACAGGCGAGGGAGCTGTTCGTTTGAGCTGCAGCCAAGGCCCCAAGGCGATAGTACATCAGACTTGCCAAATGACGGCCTTTTGTCGGACGAAGAACGCACCAAGCGGAAGAAACACGAGGGGCTGAGAAGAGGACGCAGTACAGCAACAGGAAGAAGGCTGCGGTGGTCGCGGAGCTGCGAGAGCTGGAGGCCGATCACGCCGAAAAGATTTGGCATGTTCACGGCGTGTCGTGCCAGCAGTTCCTGGCAAGGAAGACCGGCATTCCCCAACCCAACATCTGCAAGTGGAACGGTGACGCAGAGAAGCTGATCGCAGCCGCGGCCAATGACTTGAAGAAAGACCTCTTCAAGACTGGCAGGGAGAGGAGGTGGTTCGGAGACGCAGAGAAGAAGCTGCACTCGCTGCTGCTGCAACGGCGCAAGAGGAAGCTCAGAGTGTCGACAGCCTGGATTCGAGTCAACGCGAGAAAGCTCGTAGTGGAAATGTATCCGGACGACCCGCGTGCAAAGAACTTTTCAGCGTCGGACCGATGGTGCAGGAAGTTCGCGAAGCGCCAGCAACTCTCGAAACGAAGGCGCACAAACATGAAGACTTAGTTTGTGCGGATCCCACAATGTCAACTCTCCGTGTATGGAAACCAACCGTGTTTGCTTTTTAATGTTCGATTGTCACATATGTGTCGACGTTGTTACTGCAATCGCATGCGTAAAGTACCTGTTCAAGTACGAACACAAAGGCGCCGATTACGCGAAAGCAAGAATCAAAGGAATCACAAGTGAAATTGAGCAATACCGAAAAACTCGCTATATCTCTGAGGCCAAAGCAACGTGGAGGTTACTTGGGCTTACAATGGTGAGCAGGTATCCCGCAGTCACAAAAGTGCACGCTCATTTGGAAGGTGAACAATATGTCGCATACCCCAACAATGCCACTCCTGAGATGCGCCTTCAATTTGCTGAGAACTCTCCATCTCAACTACTGGTGTATTTCGCGCGTCCACAAGACAAAATCTTCACCCCACTAACAATGCTAGACTAGTTCTAACAATACACCACGAAGCCCAAGAAAGGTCAGCCTCCACCAACATTCGCTCCTCCTGGAAAACTTCTAGACTCCTACAACAACATCATCTCTCCTAGATAGAAAAATAATCAACACGTGTGTTGAATTGTGTTCCAAAGTCCTGCCATTGGAGACTTATTTTACCTCAGACTTTTTTTGCACACCATCCCAGGAAGGTCGTTCAGGGAGCTCCGCCAAGTGCCTCAGTCTGATTCAAATCTTATTGAACATGAGACCTTCCATGGCGCCGCGCGATCTCGAGGTTTAGTAAATGGTGATGAGGAATACATCATTTGCATGCAAGAAGCGGCCACTGTCCACTTCCCGAGCCAACTTCGCGCCCTATTCGTGACACTCATTTTGGGCTGAGGTTCCGCACCAAAGCTTTGGACAGAGTTTCAAAACTATTTGATTGAGGATTTTTCCCTTATATTGCCACCTCAAGAAGCCATTCAGCAAGCGCTAAATGAAATCGACCTTAAGCTTCAACTGCACGGGAAAACAAACGAGCAACTAAACCTTCGTGCAACTGCTCAGCATTCCAGAACAGAGCTCCAAAGGATGAGAGACTCATTCGACATGAACAAGTGTAAGGAATACGCTGATATCCACAAACGCAACCTCACGGCTGAACAGCTCTACGTGTACACAACAGCTCTCGATTCTGTCAACAACGATCGCGGAAATCCATAAATGATAGATGTACCAGCTGGGACAGGAAAAACATACACGGAAAAATGCATTGCCGCTAAACTAAGAGGGGAAGGAAAAACAGTTTTGATTGTCGCCTCCACTGGGATAGCCGCTTTGCAACTTTCAGGTGGGTGGACAGCTCACTCCATGTTCAAACTTCCAATGGACGAAAAGATTTCTCCCACATGCGTGTGCAATATAAACGCCAACAACCAGCGGGCCGAACTAATCCAGAATAGCGACCTCATTATCTGGGATGAACTACCCATGACCCATCGCTACTGTGTTGAGGCTCAAGATAGAACGATGAAGGACCTTATGCGAAAAGACTTACTCTTCGGTGGTAAAACTATTATCTTCTCGGGAGATTAGAGACAGTCTGGCCCTGTTGTAAAGTTTGGGTCTCCAACAGATACCGTCGACGCAGCTGTAATTTCAAGCCATCTTTGGAATGACATTTTTCGCCTTAGGCTTACCAAGTCTCAACGTGATAAAGACGACCCATCTTGCGCTTCCTTTGTAAGGTTTGTGGGGGAAGACAAAGTGCCAGAAGCTACCCTCCCTGATGGTGAGAACTTCATCCCACTTAACAATCACCATACGGACGACTCAGATCAGTTCCAATTGCAGTACACAACTGATTTCAATAAATTAGTTCATTTCGTCTATCCTGATATGTCCGAAGACGCTACATCATGGAACGACCGTGCTATGTTGGCCACAACAAACAACGCAATTGATCGTTCAAACGACATCATATCCGATGAGCGCCCTGGGACTTCTGTATCGTTCTTCAGCCCCGACTCTTTGAAAAAAGATCACAATTCTGCACCCACGGCTTTCGCTTCACCTGAACACCTCAATCAACTTAACGTTGCTGGTGTTCCTCCTCATGAACTCAAACTAAAGACCAACTGCCTTGCGATGATAATTAGAAACCTAAACTTTTCCGAAGGCTTGGTCAACGGGCAAAAATGCATCCTGAAATCTGTGGCTCCAAATAGTCGTGCATTCAAGTTGAACTTCTCACCGATGAACGCCCTCGCCCAATCGTATTAATCCCGAGAATTATTGTTCCTGCGCATGTGGGAAGCAATGGCATTGATTTCATGCGCATACAATTCCCTCTGAGAACAGCGTACGCAATGACGATCACGAAGGGCCAGGGCCAAACGCTAAAAAACATAGGCCTCGATTTACGTTCTTCGCCCTTTGCTCATGGTCATTTGTACGTCGCCTTAACTCGCGCTCAAACACGATCCACCGCCATGGTTCTCCTACCAAATTCTCAAATAATACAACATGTTCCCTACACCGAGGATGTTGTATTCTCTCCATTCACAGAAGCAGCAACAGGCGACACTGACAAACTTTCCCCCAATTCCTCTCTGCCTCCGCATCCTCCACCTCCACCTCCAAACCCACCTCCCCACCTCCACCTCCTCCACCCATACCGCACTGGGCCCTGCAGCCTGAACTTGGGGATGGGAACTGTGGTTTTAGAGCCATAGCCCGACGTGTTCTTGGAGACCCTGAGCTGCACCACCATATTAGAGCCCAAGTTGTGCAAGACATGTCGAACAACAGACAAAACAGGCACCTGCACATTTACGACGGAATACAACGGGAACTACTCTACGGTTCAGGCTTTATGCCGTTTCTATACTTTTCTTATGACGACTACATCGCAAAGATGTCCATGCCAAACGTGTACAAGAACACATTCGCACGATTGAGAGCGAAGTATCTGATTGAGGGCGAGATCGTGCGATACGATGTAGCTTGTCTTTTGCTGAGAGGTAGAGCTTGCTGTGCGGCTTGAATTGAAGGGCTTCCCCATAGCTACAAGCCGATACCCGGGTCATCCTGCGGGTGTCTCGCGTTGTGGAGCTACACCGCGGAGCAGAAGCTACGGGAGGGCCTACCGCGCCAGGCGACGGCGCCCTGAAACAGTTTCGGGCAGGAATAGCCATTCTGGGGAAATCTAGCAAAGTGCGTAGCTCCTCGCTGCTGCAGCCGATCGCAGTGACACGCATATGCACGCGAAGCTGCTGAAGAGAGCTTCAATTTGCGCCGCTTTTTTGCACACACTGCGTGCACTGCTCAACCCAGTCAAGAGACACACACGCCAAGCCTACCACAAGGTAAACTCCCAAAGAAACAGAGAAGACCGAGAAGGCAGAGATCGACTTCTCTTACGACGAAGATGCATTCAAGGGTGGATTCATGTACCATGCTACATGCAGCAAGGGAAGCGGACGCACTTTCACGACAACTGCAACTGGGACTTCCGCGCTGGTGGATTCTGGAGCTTCTGAGACCATGTTCGACAACCGCCTCATCCCGAATGGACGTCTCGAAGAAGAACGCCCGACGCCCAAGATCATCGACGTTGCAGGAGAAAGCCAACTACGAGGCACTACCACTGGGATCCTACACTGCACCATCAAAGACGACAAAGAACAGCAACTACCCGTCAAGCTACAAGGTCTCATCGTGTCAGGACTAGGCCGGAACATCTTCGCACCAGCGGCCCTTCTCAAGAAGGGTCTCTGATGTGTCCTGGAAGACAAGACCCCACACCTCACCATCGGCGGAGAAGTCGTCGTTCCTCTGAAACAAGAGACTCAAGACCAAGGCATGTGCACCCTCGCCATCACATTCAAGGGCGAGCCAGCGTCGACAAGCAAGACGCCCCCGAACAACCAAGAACCAGGGCCCAAGCCGAAGTTCGGAAAACCAGAAGCGGTACAGATCGATCACACTC
>CACKRE030000218.1:86327-113628 GCA_902602495.3 Ectocarpus sp. CCAP 1310/34 | reverse complement strand
CTCACTCTCATCTAGCACCCATCAAAGCCTGACCAGGGAGTCAGTTGATAAGAACATCTATCTGCATTTCTCTTTCCAAAGCTCGCGCGGGCCTACCGATCTCACAGCAGTGTAGACCAACCTCTGTGATATAGCGGTGACAGCAGTGTAACCTCCTTGGTAGACTACAAAGTCTACGAGCTACAGCAGCACCGCCACCTCCGCTGCTGCAGGACGCCACATTTTGTGAGTTCACTTCAACCACTCCACCTTGCCTCCGCCTCAACTGGCCCTGTCCAACGCACTCCATCTACGATTTTCAGCCGCCAGTAGGCACTATGACACTTTTTGAATCGTTGACCTACCTCACCCTCAACCAAATTTGTGACCAGGATGGATCCTTCGCTGGCAGATGGAGCGCAGGGTGCGCCGTTACCCTTCGACCAATTGGTAATCGACGCCGAAGCGCACGACTCTGCTGTGGACAACAATGATGCCATCTTCCTTCGTTCATACGAAGAAAACCTGGCTGAATTAGAAATAATGACCAAGAGTTGTGGATTCGGTTTTACAACCAACTTTATCATTGGTTACGTACATGGGGGTTACGTACATGGGGTTGCATAGCCAGCAGTAGTCGGGTATTCTAAAGACATCTTTCAACCGCAGGCTCAGTCCATACCAACTTTCGAACGTTGCGTTCGTACTCCTTCCACTACTTCTTATTTTATATCTAGGGGCCTCAGTTGTTGTACAATGTACTCCCCGGATTTCTTCAGCCATACGAGCGGTGCTGAGTGCGTGCGACCATCTGTACTGTGGCTTCATGTGTATTGATGTATGTAGCAATTTCCGAATTTCGCTGATGGTTTTTCCATTTTGCGTCAGCCATCAATAAATTTGGGGCCTTAAATTTCAACTGCTGTTTCTTCCAGCAGCAGAACTACCCCCTCCTCCAGCGGGGCCTCTTACGTCGCCGATCCAATTCCATTTTCATCAAGAACGTTGTCGGCTTCAACTATCTTTACTTTCTGCAGCAAATCCCTGTCCGTGTCATCCTAAACCGTTCTTCAACAACAAATTCTCCCTGTTCCACCTTCGTCTTCTACTCACAATAGCAACATCTACACCGAACCCAGATTGTTTACGATACATAATGCCATAACCACTTGGTATGGATGCATCCCATTTCGTGCCGCAGATTGTACAGAGAGTCTTCTTATATAGGCTCTATACAGGACGGGGGGGCATTCTGCCCCCCCCGTTGGGGGCCTTGTAGGTCTAATTGATATTAGAATAGTCTAGAAATGCGACGGCCCTGGTCCGCTCTCCAACAACATTAGTGACCTAAGGGTCGCGTTGTTTAGGACACAATATCCTGAACGACGTCTCATGACGACCCATGTTGGGCGCGTGAGGGTCTATGGCAACGATCAGGCGGCTCTGGGAGGTCCACGGAGTGAGTACTGGTAGGCGGACAGCCCATGAGTGGCCTTGTGGGGCGGACCATGAACGGTCATGACGACCCCAGAACGGCATAGTCTTATGCATAGACTATGTATGAGCTGCTGATTCGGCCTTTGACGGCCCACGACGACTCATGCCGACCTGTGACAGACTGCAGTTCGGCGAACAACGTTTAGATGCTTACCACGGGCGGTCGTGGGTCGATGCTGGACCTTTTCTTTGTGCCGACTACCGTCCGCTCAGGCGTTCAAGCGTCCAAGCGGGAATCCGCGGGCAGGTGGTATGTGGTTGGGAGGCATCTTCATGGCAGATGCCCATGAGTGGCCTTGTTGGGCGGACCATGGACGGTCATGACGACCCCAGAACGGCATAGTCTAGACTATGCATGGACTATGTTTTTGTTTGTTTGTTGTCTCCCATCGTTGGACTCTGTCGTTTGCCCCTCTGGCCCCTATCCTCCACTTCTACCAGCTAGACGACCCAACCGGGGTCACATAGGAGGGGGGGGTTGGACCCCCCTCCTGCGGTTCCTGCCTGAGATATGTATTTATCGCGAAAAGGGTACAGCAATCCCTTCCCTCGCGACTGATGAAGTCGATCAAGTTTACTAACAACGAGCTTTGCAGCGCGCGCTTCCAACGGAGACCAGGATTTAAATAGCGAGGAAAAATCTCACTCTGCCGGGACTCGAACTCATGACCTGGCCATTAGGAGGCTGCGAGACTACCCACTAGACACCAGACCACCGGGGCGACCGGGTGTGTGTATGGGCGGCTGATTCGGCCTTTGACGGCCCACGACGACTCATGCCGACCTGTGACAGACGGCAGTTCGGCGAACAACGCCTAGATGCTTACCACAGGCGGTCGTGGGTCGTTGCTGGACCTTTACTTTGTGCCGACTACCGTCCGCTCAGGCGTTCAAGCGTCCGAAGCGGGAATCCGCGGGCAGGTGGTATGTGGTTGGGAGGGATCTTCATGGCAGATAGTTAACACTTTGATGTAAGATTCGTATTCGAGTCTGCTCTCTGTACAGCAGTAATGGGTTCACGCTCTCACGCTCAGGGAGAGGCCGAGCCGAGGGACAGGAGACAGAAGACAAGAGACCATATGCATATGGTACGCATAGGAGGATCGAACAGACCGCATCGCCAATTCGAGGAGTCCGGACGTCCGGACCACCGGCAGAAGAACCAGTTTCTTCTTGTACAAGTCAACAGAGCAGTCCATTGGTCGAGTGTGACTGCTGTACAAGGCTTGTGAGAGTTAAAACTGTTCTGGTTCTAGTCAACGGTTCAAGTTGTTTCACCGCCCGCGTCATCCGGCAGGCCCTGGGTTCATCTTTCACACCACAGCCTGCAGTGTGTCTCGCGTTCACAGCCGTGCCATCCAGAGATCCGCATGTTTCCTTGTGCGAGAGCTGCGAGAAACCTGCACATCGCTTCAAGAACGACCGATCGGTGCAGAATCAGGAAGATAGGCTGGGGCGCTATGCATAGCGGTGAGGTGCCGAGCGGGATCTCGCCTGCTGCTGCTGTTGGTAGAGGAGGTTGTCACAGGAACCAAACACACGTGCCAGCTGATTTTGCCTCTCTCTGTGGTCGCAACGAGAACGACCCTATGGTAGGCATCCATGGCAAGTCCTGACGGAAATCTTCTTCTTTTTCTTGTGTTTTTGGTCATTTGTTGTGGTGCCATACATGTGCTGAGGTTGCTGTATCCATATTGTCAAACACCAAGACGCCAGGGACTCACATCTGTTCTCCGCGCGAAGTTGGTGTCTGGTGCGACGCTGGAATCCTACAGAAAACCTGGCGACGAGGCCCTGAACACCCTCGAGATGGAAGCCCTCCACGCTTCCCGTCGACAATGAGAGCAAGCGAACAGGGCACCACATCAGTACTGACCTACCGCGATGCTTGCGGCGCATGCAAAATAACGTGGGCACAGCTGCGACCATGCAATCGGCGAACTACCGCCACGGCAATTTGTTGCCTGTGCGTTGGTTCTGCTAAGATTAAGGAAGGGTGGCACAATTTCCGGAGATACTCTGACTGAGGCCAGTCGGTGGACAGAAACAGCGAAACAAACAAGGGCTCTAGTCGTTCGCGTTGGTGAGTCGCGAATTTACCGCTACCGCGCTGCTGCTGTCAGTAGTAGACTAGTACATAGACTAGTGGTGTAGACTAGACGCCTGTTTGACTGCTCTACAGATAGATGCTGTGTTGTGAGTGTTTCCTCGTGGTAGTACACTTGTAGTAAACCCGGAACAGGCGCGCCCCGTACTTGATGTTGCTCATACTTTCGGTGCTCTGTCACTTTAAATGGACAACCGCGGCGTGTTGTAGTTCTCGGCGTGTGTATGCGTCGTTTTGTGGAAGTTGATGCCGATGTCAGTGGGTCTGCGCTTGTCCGGCCGAAAACGCGATGGGTCCGTTACTAATTTAAACCGAACCCTTGTACAATGGGTACGGTCTTATAACCTACCGTACGTACAATACACAGCAGTAAATGGATTCGTGCTGATAGTGAAAACGGCACGTCGTCGTCGAGAAAGAGGGAAAAGAAAGAACGTTTCACGATACTAAACATGCCACCCGAACGCCCTACCAGCATAGACTATGCTCTGAAACCCGCCGGGGGCTGGTGCAGAGCAGAGAGACAGGTCGCCTTCTTTTGCCGTTGTGTGGATCCTGTTCTTCTTGTGTGCCTAACGCGTACAAGGAGAAGGAGCATAGAAAGGAGAGAGCGACCGACGCCCGGCCACGTTGTGGCTGGGTGCCACTGAAGCAAAGGTGGGAGTTTCGAATCCCGCGCACGATGGCTCGATGATTTCCATTATGTGAAATCGGTGTCTCTCAGTTCTTGCTGACATGTGTGCCGCCGAATGATTCTACGTTGGTCTCCTCGTTTTACCCAACAACAGCAGGCGCCCAAAGATCGCGGCAGCCGCCTGATCACCAACCCACAGTGCTCGAGCGACGGGTAAAAGCAAACGAGGGCTCAACTCATGAGTTCTTGTGCCGTAGCATGGTGCCACTAGCTCTCTGTCTCTGTCTGTCTGTCGTGCCAGAAAGCATCGTTGCAATTTGGCTGTGTGCTTTGCATAGGAGCACATCGTTGCCGTAGCCGGTCGTCTTCGACCTCAACATGCTGTGGCTGGTTGCCGCCGGATGTGTCCATACCCTCCGTGCCCCCTCTCCCCCCGATGCGCAGCTCAGAGTCTGCGGGCTCGAAAGAGCAGAGATGCAAATCACGATGGGATCCACCAGCCGTTGCCTCGGATAAACGACTTGAACATTTTAGATCTCAAGACTGCAATATCTATACTATTGCGCCCGCTTGAGACTTGAGAACATACCTCAGTAGTCGAAGGGGCTGTGTTGGAAGCCTTCGTTGCAGCGAGTGGGGGAGAAACCTGCTGCTGGATGCATTTGTTCTGGGATAGCCGCGCCTGTGTCGCGCCAGCGAGTATCCAGCGGTCAAAACGCAGGCCTCCTTTTTTCTGCCGATCCGCCTTCCTCAACCGTTCATGGTGCCCGCTGGGCACGACGGCACGACGGACAAAGCAGAGGAAGACTGGCGTGGGGTGCACATGCTTGCCGCTGTGCACTTTCAGAGAGAATCACCCTGACGTATGGTACAAAGCGGTTTCATTGCACACCGACCACGTGGTGACTATGACGCCTCCCCTCTTCCCTGGCACCACTGTTATGCTCCAGCCAGACAGAGCGGGGCGCGTGCTACGCTGCTGCCGTCTCGGCGCTACCGCTGTCGAGATGGCGGCTCGCACGTCACCGCGCTGGATCAATATTCCAGGAATCGACAAGAAGGTGTGTCTTTTTTTCTTTAGATACTATTTACACAGAAAGGCTATGTACAGCAGTCCTCGTTGACAAGAATGTGTGTCTTTCCGGTTAAAATCTATCAGGTGGACGGGTGAACCTACCGTACCTAAGAGGTCGAGTTTTTTTAGGAAATTGGAGTACAGTAGTCTGCATTGAACATGTACCGTGGTACGTAGGTTTTGTGGAGAAAGCTACATACTTAAAGTACACATGATGTGGCTCGGGCAAGGCGGGCCGAGATGGATAAGAAGTCTTTGCACTATTCTGTACAGGTACTGCTGCTGCTGTGTTCTTGGCTCGAGTCTGACTGAGATGAGGTGGACGAAACACCAGAAAGCGTCCTGCACGAACGTTTGGCACCATGAAATGCATGCGCGTATTATAGACTACTGCCTCAGGAAATCAAGCATAATTTCCTGCTCAAAACCAACAGATTATCTGATTGCAGTCTACCTTTCTTTATCTTCCGTACACTACACTACCTTTACCGCCATCAGTACATGCATGCTTGCAATTCCCGCAATCGTCGGTGTCATGCCCTTAAGGAGGGGAGATCTTCCCCTTTGAAATGATGCGATACATATTACCCGCGGGTACAAATAATAACAGAGGAAGGGATGGGATTTGTTTTTTTCCGCAATACCTACTGCCCACCAGGGGTTTACCATGAGGGAAAGTGCCGATTCGAGGGCAGCACGGTTTCCTCCGTGGTGCTGGATGTCACTTGACACCCACCGTTTGTTTTCAGACCGAGACAAACAGGAAATCAACACCCCCAGGATCAACGAACCGCCACCCATGGCTTTTATTTACTACGATCATAACTTACTCGTCATGTCAAATCCGGGTGACGCGCCTTATCCCAAAATACGGCGGATACGTACTCTGGGCGAGCCAGCTCTACGGATTATCGAGGTAAAAATAGTACTGAACAGGTACATGTAGTAGTGCGAAAAACAGAAGAAAAAAAACGAGGGCATCTAGGAAAAAAATCGCGTACCCCGAAGGGCAAGCAAAGAGAGCGAAGGCGATGTTCTTTTTGTTAACGATCACTTCCAGGCCTACGACAAGATATTGACTGTTGTTGTTCGGCGAGTTCGGGGGGGCAGTCAGGTGGGGGTACGACAAATAGGGGGGGGGCGACACCTACGATTACAGTAGACCATTATGTATGTCAAGACGTCAAACGGTTCGAGGTATTATCCGATTTTGCTTGTTGTGTGCGCACGCAGGCGTGGCGCCACTTGTCGTGCTGCTATGCGTACATTACATTCTGTTGTTGCTGCTGCTCAATACTGCTGTCTACTACTGCAACTGCCGGTCCTCAGACTCTGGCGGACGTCCTACGCCCGGACAGTCATCAAGTTTTCTGCCAAGGAGCATGTCGCGAGCTCAAAAGGATCCCCCGGAAGGTGAAGAAAGCAGTTCGTCGGAAGAGGTGAGAGATAACGGGACAGCCGTTGTTCGCCTTCTTTCGAACAAGAATTGTACACGAGACGCCCTTCTTCGCCAGGGACAAAAAAACTTGAACGTGAACCTATAAACACGAGAGTTCGTTCATTCTACGCGGTGCCCCCACGCTTAATGTTTTCCAAGGAACAAGAGTTTGTGAGATGTACTGTGAGTGTGTTGCGTCAGTTCGCTCGCGCCAGGACAAGTGGGTCGGAAGGCCCTGCGCTGGGAATCTTGTCTCACACAGGACATGTTTTTTAATACATGTGGATGTTGACATGTGGTGAAAACGATCCGCTTCATGATTCCCCATACAGCGCGCTAGTTGCCCGGGGAGGAGATCGGGGCATGTCTTGACGAGCACAGAAAAGGATGGCAAAATCTGTACGCAAGGCTCAGAGTTAGACCCGAACGCCAGGAAGCTTCCGGGCACACGTTGTGCCTTACCTTGGAATTCACTCCGCCAGCAGTAGGCCCAAGCGTGCTACATTTTAGGATGCACGTCGTCGCTGCATGGAGTGTTCTGCTGATGATACCACCGAGGAGGCTGCCCCCTTTCGGTCGGAAATATACTATGTTCTCTTTCGCTTTGTGAAGTCTAAAGTCTACAATCGACCTTGACCAAGAGGGACTCAACATGCAAACATGCAGTCAAGTAGCGACGTTTACTTGCGCGTCTGTCCTCGCCCGACCGGGGTGTAAGGGTGGCGAGTGTTGTCGTGTTCAGTGCTTCAACCCGAAAGCTAGAGCAAGGAGAGTTGCAGTGGCCCACCTCGTTCCGATGTTTGCTGTATCCCCGCGATACAGTTGGCGAGAAGTAAGTGTGTGATTGCTCGATTTTTTCAAATCCAGGCCCGACCCCACCGGACTCGACGCTGCATGGCCCGCTACAGGAACAAACGAATGAATTCAATCCCTCCGCTTGGAAATGTTAAACAATCAACCGCTCACGCCTGCTCGGTGCGACATCTTTCTGACAAACACGCTGTACTTGCAGACGGGTGAAGGATGTCACCGAGCTGCTCAGGTACTCTTGGGCACTCAAGCCCGAGTTCGTCGACGGTCTCATAGGCCTTCTTTTCCTGGGCAACGCGGTGAGACACAAGTTTTCAATACAAGCACAGAGTCAAAAAATAAGATAGTATAAGATGGCTTTTGATGGTGTGGGGTAATCGAAGCGCCCACACTCTATCTTGTGCGAAACGTTTGCGTGATGCGATACCGTACCGACCGGCGGACGGCAGATGGTGGTGCACCTCCAATTTGGAGAATCCCGGCTGCTGAATGGAGGTACGTATCTGGTTCACTTCACCGTCATCTCCTTCAATTTTTCCACTTGGCAGTGATATCCTATGTTTGCACTACCCTCCCCCTCCGGAAAATCGCTGGCCTACGTAATCCCGGGAAATAACTTTCCGGCAACAATTTCTCATCACCTACACTGCAGCAGTAGCTCTCTTGAATTCCTTGTAGTTTGGTTCTTTTGCTTCTTCTTGGCGATCTCTTTTCATCACCACGGATCAAAACACGTACAGCTTCGTGAGACAACCAAATACACACTTAAGCATGCACCCCGCCTTGCTTTTTTGCCGTTTATTTTTGAGTGGCGGACCGGACGGAGCCTCTGGGTGTGGTCGGGTACGAGTATTGACTAATTCGTTCGCAGCGAAGCCGTGCTTCGAGAAGAAACAACGCCTCTGCTCCTTGCAAACCTTGACTCCATTCTTGTCGCTGCGTTGTTGTTTCTCAGCAGGCCATCACCACGGAGCCCGTGGCGTCGAAAAACGGGCCGGGGGCAGACGAACGTTGGGAAAGGGTTCAGCTTGATTCTGACGAGGTAGCGACGGGTGAAGATGGCGGTGAGGCGGAGGGCGAGGACGAGATCGGCTCGGACCTACGGCCAATCCTTGAGCGATTCGACACGCCGCTCGTTTGCCCAGTGCGGGGCCTGGAAGTCGCGCCATCATGCAGGGCTAGTGGGGCGGAAGTTCTCCTGCTTCCGGCGCCTGCGGGGACGGAAGTCCTCATGCTTCCGGTGCTTGAAGGGACGGAAATTCTCATGCTTCCGGCGCCTGAGGAGACGGAAGTTCTCATGCTTCCGGCGCCTGAGGTGACGGAAGTTCTTATTCTTTCGGCCCCCACTGTACCACTTGCGGCGAATCCGGCCATCGTTGGTGTGGTCGTATTCGCTTTTCCGCTTCTTGCCGGAGCGGTACTGTGCGCATGGCGGCGCCGTCAAATGGGGATCCCTCTTCGCGGCAGGATGCGGTGGTTCAAGATTTAATGTAATGCCCTAACGCCTTTCTAGTAAGTTCTCTTCACCAATCACATATGGTAGGGTGCGCATGCAACATGGTTGGCAAACCGGTTCGTATCGTAGGTCGTCGGTGATTTGGCATGGCGTTCCACTAGGTAGGGTTTTCGGCGTGCCGCTTTCCATCAGAAGGACATTTCACGACCTCACCATGCTTCGAGTACATGCTTTTGGTTTTCAGTTTCTTCTTGGGGTCGAAAATGTTATAAAATCTTCAAGAAGGGCCCTTGTTTGTGATGAGGCAGAAACATCAAGCTCGAACTTCGTAAGAATAGCGCGGTTGTCACCTGAATACTTACGTTGTGCTCCCAGCATCTTTTGCGTTAATCGTTCTCTCTCTGTGCTCAAAAAGCAGCAAGCGAGGTAGCAGCTGTGTGCTCTTGTCAGGCCTTCAAGCCACTTGCGTTAAGAGTCCACGTGCCAGTTGTGCAAATCAACCTTCCCTCTGACGTCACACCACGTAGCACCCGGTCCTGCACGCGGTAAGCTAGAGGGAATCATTTTTCTAGCCATACATGTGTGCGCCTTGTACGGCGGCGACTTCGCCGTTTCCGTCTCGGTGCCGCAGGCGTTGTGTGTGCGGGTATGAGAATATCAGTGCCTCTCCCAAGAATAGATGGTTTCAAAGGAGCTTTGCGGCCACGCTGTCTTGCACCAACTACTGGCACGGGTTGGCAACAGAAGATCATTTTCTGGTGACGTGCCAACGTTCCTTTTCCCTCACCCCCTGCGAGTATCGTTGAGCTTGACAATATGCCTCTCTTTCTTGTTGTGATGCAGCAAGAGAACAAACGGCCGCGATCAGCGAGGAGTTCGAGCGTGGGCACAGCTGCGGTACCCGCGGTTGCAGCGTCGGAAGACCAGCGAGAGGCATCCTCGTCCGACACGGGGCCAGCGACGGGCGCTGCGCCTTCTCCAACGACCGCCGCCGCCCCCGCTAGAGCCACCGCCGTCGCTGCCGCCGCCGTCACCACCACCACCACCACCACCGCGCAAAGTAGTGCTCCCCAGACATGAAAAAACAAACCAAGTACGTCACTCGATAGTTTCTTATCGCGTGCCAGTTTGCAGAAATGACTCCAGCTGCAACTCCCGCTAAAAGTCTTCGACGGATTACGCGTCTCGTGAGACACGGGCAATTCTCCGTAACGATCGGCCAATTCTTCTTGTTGGCAAAAGGAAAAACATTGGGCCTTGCTTTATCGGCGCAACTGGGTATTGCTATCAGTGTCCTTGATGGCGTTTGCTCGGGCATTGCGAAGCCTTGTACACGGCCGTAGTCTTGACACTATCCTGAGGAGACGAAGAAGGATGGCGAGAAGGCGGCAATGGTAGAGCACGAAGCACCAACCCGAGCCGGCTAGGAACTTAAGGGAACGCCGGAGCCCGTCGGGGGGCGACGCGCTCTCGAGCTAAGGGAACCGTGGTGGGCCCCAAAACAGGGGTAAAAACGTCGGCTACGCCAACCGCTGCTCAAGACGCTGCTAGAGCCCGAACGTCTGAGAAGCGAATGGCGAGGGCCGCGAGGAAGGGGCGGGAGGACGAAGTGATGGCCGCCCTCGCCGCCCGCCGTGGCTAGTCGTCGCAAGCGAGGCCCACGCCGCCCGTTGGCAACGACAACAACAACAACGCTGCTTCCGCGCCTTTGGCCACCGAACCAACCTCATCGAGTCGGCCGGGCGACGCTGATACCGGTGGACAACCGGGGTGCGGTGAGGGTCAAGCACCTGCGGCGAGCGGAGAGAAGGCGACCATCGGCGGGCAAAAGGTGACCGAGGGAGTTGATTTCGAACGATCCCTTAACATCGCACATGGCAAGAAATGCATCACGTGTACCCCGTGTACAAGTCGATGCCGTCTCGAGCAATGCTATTTACTACTCGAAGTAAAGCTCAACTTCTCCATCTCGGTCGGATGACAACAAGGAATGTTTGCAGTCACTGCTCTTCTTGGTTACAAGCACGTGTTGTTAATGGGACACATTCATCGAGAATCCGGGTGATGCTCCATCCAGTACATCGTGTGTTTCCCGCGGCGGACGAGTGTTTCGAAGACGCCAAAGGGAAACCTTATCAACTTCACCACCACATTTTAACATCAACGGCCACGCGCCATCGCCAAACACAGCAGCAGGAGTAGTCACAGCAGAACTGAAAAGAGCGCTCTATATTAAATCTATGCCTCCTTGCAGGACGGGGAGAAGCAGAAGCCGAAGCCGCCGGCTCCACAGCTGCCGCTCACACCTTGCGCCCCCCGGTGAGTGCTCTCAAACCACTGCTGTAAGACATAAGACATGATTCTTTGATGTAAGGGTATAGTACAGCTCAAACCTTAAAACTGAGTCGTTTTGTTGGGGTCATGGGGATCCCTACGGCGTTCGAGCTTGAAGCCACCGCCGCACCGCGATTTCGGGCCTCAAGTGTGGTATATAGCATCAACCCATACCATTTGTGCATTGTTGGTTTTGTCGTTGTCATGCTTTCAATGCTTTGCTTTGCCGTTTTTCCTCGTAGCCGTCGCATGACGTGAAGGGGACGACTTCCATCGTAGCAGTGCGGTCTAACCAACGTGCAAGAGGAGTCCAATGTACTGAAATCAAGGATAGCAAAATCGTGGACACCTATGATAGTTGTCACAAATCGTGAACACCCAGCACCCGGATCCAAATACAGGTATGCGTGCCCCTCATCTAGGATGCTGACGCTGATCTTCGCATGCCTTGGTCGGTTCCCATGTCCACACGGCACGCTTTCTGCGATGCAGTAGGTGCCAGTCTTTTCCCGATTTGCAACGAAAGCCCTGACTGCTGCCGTTTGTCGTCGACCGCCTCGTCGTCCGTGCGCGAACGAATTTCCGCTACAGGGGGCTCCAAAACGCGGCGAACAAGAACTTGTGCTGCGTGAACGCGATTGTGCAGCTGCTACGCCACTGCCCGCAGCTTCGCAAGGGACTAGCGGCCTGCCCCGCGACTTCCCTCACTACCAACAGTGCCGGTAAGAGCTCCACAGGCGGTGAGATATGGGAGATATGTACACATGTGCCTTTCAGGACCCTGCTTTCCTGAAGGTAAGCGCGCGACCATACGCCGAGCATGCCCGTCGGAAGAAAAAACAATAGCGACATCAACAGCAACAACTAAAAGGCACGGAACCGCAAACAATTGGTGGACGCATGTCGCACCGCCTAGATATGGAAACAGAGAAGCACAGGGCCCGAAATACGAACAAATCTAGCCGAAACTAATCTCGTTAAATCATGTGGAGGCAAACATAACGCGCAACTTTCTCGTGCCCATCTCACACTCCCTTGACGAGGTCAGCAACGCAGGGGAAGTCGACGTCCTATTTCACGTACCTTTGGCGTGTGGAGGACTAAGGCATTGAAATTTCTTCATCCAAAGCTTTCTTTTTCATTTTTTCCGCGTTGATGCCTCCTCTTCCCGCCGGAGCGGAGTGTTTCACGCTGTTATGGTCTTGTCAAGAAACGAGGCCGTATCAGTGCAGACCTGAAGAACCATATGCTGGCCAAAGCGAACCCGGCCTGCGGTAACAGACTCTGTACATACGAAAGGCTTGCTCCGGTTGGGACCTCTCTCTCTCTCTCTCTCTCTCCCTCTCTCTCTCGCTCTCTCTCAACTTTTGCGTGTTGTCCTCGATCTTGCGCCCTTGCTGATTGTCTTGCTACGGCATAGATCGCGCAGGGGCTGCTAAGAACGCGAAGCAGAAGGCGGCTACTAGAGGGATGGCCGCCATGATGAAGGTGCGTCCTTTCACCTCCAAGAAGAAACCAGGGTCGGTTGAACTGTAGCCGAGGCAAAAAGCCGACAGCACGGGTGTCCTGTTAGGCCTGCCTCGTAGATACAACAGCACTCTCTGCTTGAATGGTTGTCAAGAGTAGCTGCATTGCATCAATGTCAGTCACTGCTTTTGGGGCATACCTACCTGCGCGGCGCGTGTATTCTCGCCGTCCCCACACGGAAACCCCAGTGGTGTCCGGTGGAGCTGATGGTCTCCTGGCAACTTGTTGGCGCTGACGGACGGTGGTGGAAAAAAATACACAACACCTGGTCACCATCTGAATTACAGTATGAAAACTTTAAAGGAAGGGTCGAGGCCGCAGGGACCGGGAAACGGGGAACACGTGGGGTTGCTTCTCGAGAGCTTTCTGGAGTGTGTCAGCATTGTGTGAATGAATGTGTCTAGACACAATCAGCAATCAGCAGTTGTGCACATGAAATGTTTTGGGTTTGTTCTGTACTTTAATAACTTAGACTACCCGTCTGAATTTTTTGTTTTTTTCTTCATTTAGGGTGTGTCATACTTGTATGAGCAGACTCCGCTCAACGCTGACCTGAGTTCTGGAGCAACTCGTACCTCACGACCCTGCTTCCGTTGTTCGTTGGGCGGCTGACTGTGCTCTTGCTTTACCTGCCCCTGCTGTTCTTGAAATTGAAGGCGATGGACAAGCCGTCGAAAACCGACCCTTGCTTTTTGAACCCGGCGCTCAACACGGTTATCTACGACGGACGGGATGTGAGTTTCGGGTGGGTTTTCTAGTCCTATCGCTCAACTATAATTTCTCGGGTAGGTATGCCATGCCATATAGTACATGGTATTTCTGATTTGCCCCCAGCTCTTCCTCGACATGCGAATAAAACCATACGTAATTTTATCCATTCAGCAATCGATCTGTGTAGGCTTCAACACGTTGCCTCGAGAAGTCTTGGAGATCTTCACTTCTAAGTACAATACCCCGCTGACCGGCCCGACTGTGAATTGGTAGAATAAGGCAATCTACCTATCTATGTGCGTGCTCATCATCGGATACGCTACTCTATCTTGAAAGTGTTTCGTTGCATCTACCTGTTACTCGCAAAAGAGAACGCATTACTCCCTACATGTCCTGGGAGGATTTTTTGACAAGTATTGCAGCTCTCTAGCTAGGCCCATGGCACTGGTGTTCGGAATATTACTGATCTGGCCGGTTCATTCTGTCCAAAAGAGAGGCGGGTTCATTATTATAGTTCACTGCACTGTTTGGAGATAGATGGGAGGATCGGCCCTGCCCGTGAACTTCTCCTCGGTAAGCACACAAACTCAAGCCTAGCCTGCACCATCCTCCTTCTTGTTCTGGCGGCGCGTGTACCTCAACCTCTGGAGTACATGCTACGTGCCAATCGTAGAGTAGCATCTGAAGAAAAAGTATCAGACATTGACTCCAGGCCAGAGGTTCAGCATCAAACCGTCCAACCACAACCGGCGCTCACACCAACTCCGTCATTCCGTTTCTGATTTTCGCCAACTTGTTCACGCCCTGATCTATTGACATAATAGCTAGTACAAGGCCAGCAGGGGGATGCTCACCTGGTCCTGATCAAGCTCCTGGACGCGTTTTTCGAAGCTTCGGAGGGCGTCGAGGGGGTGGGGGTGAGAACGAACACATGGTCAACTTTCCAGACTCTTTTGTTTTCATGTACATTTGGAAGTTCCTGTTGAGAACTTGGGCGGATGTTTCTTCCGGACTATGTAGCGCGGCAATGCGCGGACTGGTCCTGCTTCCGTGCCAACCCTATTCATTTTACGCAGCCTTGCGTTAAACGTGGGGGCGTAACCCGTGAGGTTAAGGTTACTTGTTGTCGAAGGGGTGGGTGGCGAACAGCATGACACAGCCGTGGTCGGGTGTTTTCGAGGTGGATTCGGACAAGCGTGCGCAATCGTGGACCCAGCCAGCTACGTAGATCTCTCTTGTTTGCTGGGACAGGACTCACGTACACTGACGTCTCGTCTCTTGGCCTCATTCGTGCACTCAAAGGTTGCAAGTGGCAAGTGCGCTTCTTTTGAAACGTTTGACTGCATTTATTGCCTTTTGCCAGGATTGCATCTGTTTGTTTGCTACTTCGTATACGCGAGGGGAATTCTCTACCGCACCGAAAAACTCCGACATACACATGAGAGCTGTACATTACTGCGCTTCTTGTGTCAGTTCTTCCACGATTGTCGTTGATATCCTAGTTGAACGTGACCGTGTGCGGCTTTGTCGCAGACCGTTCAGTTCTATGCATATTCTTGGTCTGTGTACCAACGTTGCACGCTTCGATCCGCCCAACAGCAGCTCTCAAGCGTTGCCGGCGACCTCCAAAGGGTAAGGGTACACGGGGGTGAGACGCCTTTCACCTACACCTGCGTGGTAACTCTTCTACGGCTCGTGCCGATCTGTTGCGCTCTAGTTCCGCTCAACATTGCGTACAACGTGCTTTCAGTATCTCCTCTCACATGCTGCAGGCTTCAACCTGGAGTTGGAGACTGGACTTTGCAATGTATCTATCGGTCACTCGTTCCAGAAGATTCTGCCGGATCGCACCCCGCGCCTCCGCCCCCTGCGACGTTTCACTGTTTATATCTTCCTCTTCCCCTCCACCCGCCTATCAGTACCGTCATCGTTTCAGCCCCCTCTCAACCCTACGTTTGACTTCTTCAGGCCAACATGTTGAAAAAGGCGATAGGGAACATGACGACTGTAGTGGCCTCGGAGCATGTGTGCAGCTGCGGTCATGTGAGTGAGGGTGGCGGAGTCGGTGGGTAATGCATGCTACGCTCTCGTCCTTCAGGACCCCTGACACGCCAAACCGGGTCGAGGTTGCCGTCGACGTTTGATACATACATACTCACGCAAATGACAGGCCGAGTCACCACGACGAGCCGAGATGACAGCCGCATGCATGTTTGAAGCAAACGGCCAACAACCACCTGCACGGTCTCATCTTCGTGCTTCACCAGGTACAGGGTTGAGGATATGGCGCACGGCCAACAGTGTGTCTTAAATCCTTTGTCCTGACAGATCGGCCGAAAGCACTGACATTTCATTCGTCCTTGCAGACAGTTTACCCGTACCATTCCCGAAAACGCACACAACCCCCCGTTCCAACATCGTTATTGCGACGCTGTTCCGTACATGACATTTTCGCTAAAACTTACCCGTTGAAACGCTCCCGATGCGTTCAGGTGTCGACGTCAGAACCACCAAAGGAGCACACGCTCACCGTTCCGTTGTTGCCCGACGGAAATGCGCTGCCCCGACTTGAGGAGGTCCTGAAGGAGGTACGGGCTGTATTTCGTTGTTGTTTTTTTATGTCACCGCCGCCTGCGTCGTCGTGACTGTTCGAAACTGCACAGACATCAGCTTCAGTTTTGTCGATTCTGAGCAGTAGGACCAGAGTAAAATGGTCTCGTCGTCTAACATGATACCCCTGGCTGCTGCGTGCCCCATTTTGCAACAATCTACGGCTCTACAGAAGCTCTATACGAAGACCATCCCCTCTGGGTGCCACGGGTGCCAGGGACTCGCCGAGGTATCGCTCTGCCCGGTATCGCTGTGCCGATTTTGTGCATACCTCTGTATTGTTTTCCGTCCGGCGTGCCCTATTCGCTACGAATAGATAGGTTTCTTCCGTCCGCTGGTTTCGTTGTTTTTTTCCTACTTGCTCCTCGTTCCGCGAGGTGGGTACTGGTAGGTGGGTAGGTCCTTGTGTAGAACCGGGATCAGAGGAGGCAACGGGACGGGTAGAGGAGTACATACTTGTTGTAAAAGCTGTGTGTGTACGTCGAAGAGACTTCCACGACCTCTGTGGTCACGCTGGTCATTTCCCGGTGGCGTAGGTAGGTACGCGATGTCACGGGAGATATTGGACCCTGCCTCTCGATCCATCACGCAGGCTTCAGCTTCACTTTTTCCTACTGTTTCGACCCTGTACTCAAGGTGCGAAGCCGAAAGGGCGCGTGGAGGAGAAGAGGGTGCTGTCGGAGGCGCTGGCGACCAGGCACTCCTACCACACCGTCTCCAATATTCTCCTTGACCAGGTTGGTGATGTTGCTGTTCAGTTAGATTACTCAGTTAATAAGTTGCCTATGGTGTACCGATTCTTTGCTGCTACGAGAAGCACTCGTTGATGATATGTTAGTCATGTGCTTTTCACCACACCCGTGAATCCGTCCCGTTTACACCCCCTCCCTGTGTGCAACGTTTTGAATACGCCCCTTTTGCTCTGGACAACAAGGACTGGCGTCTTGCCTCCTCCTCGACTCTCAACGGATGACCTTTTGTCTCGTTGTTTGACCTCTTTCGTATTGAACCCCTTACTGATTGTTCGGGTTTTGACCTGCTTCGGTCCTGTGGTGGATCCACTTCCTTCTTCCCCACATTGCTGTAGCTTCACCCAAACTGTCCATATCTGCTTCTTACCCGTGACCAAACCCTGCCCAACGCCGGAGCCTGACTTGCATGGGTCCACTTCTATCGAGTATCCCGCACTACGTTGTCATCTGCCTGCGTGACATTTGTTCTGCGCCTACATCGGGTGGGAACGAGTAACGTTGGGCGATGTGTTGCTTCGTTTTCTTGTGTGCGTATCCAATGGAGTCTAACCTGAGCGTTGCTTGTACTCCAGCCTTGTTTTCTTCATCCCGGATTTCGCGACCTCACCCTCACCTCTCCTACCACTTACCATTTCGATGTGCGGCGCGATCGAGATTCGCAGGCGTTGGCGGCAATGAACCGTGTGCTAGGGGGACCAACGGCCGCAATTCGACAAGCGGTCGCTTCAGCAGAATCTCGGCTGCGGGTAAGTCATTGTTGTTTCTTCACACTTACACACCATTGTTCCTGTGGCCTTCTACTGGAGGAATTCGCATGGCTTCTCTGATGTGTCGGCAATGGACCCATTCCGCGTCTTGTGGGGAAGGGTATGTCGGCTGTGGCCACGCCTTCTGGCACTGGAGCATTGTGTGGCAGGCTGCGCGTTCGAAACGTGTTGGCAAGTAGTCTCCGTCGCCCTATCCACTCGCCGGACCTATGTTGTTGTTGTTGTTGTTGTTGTTGTTGTTGTTGTTGTTGTTTTCACATTAAAAACCGTCCCGATCTCTCTCTACACAGTACCTTCGTATGTCCGTACTGATCCAACACTCGACGCGATTGATTCCCGTGGTCGCAGGCTAACTTACCTTCAAAAGGTACACTCAAATAAAATGGCCCCGACGGGTCCGCAAGTCAATAGAAATCAACGACAGATATTCTGGAGTCCTCCACTCCCTCTGCGCGCTATGCGAGGTAACAACTGAGACTAGGAATCACCATCACGGGCCGGAGGGAATGAGGTACACCCCCTTGGTTCAATCTTGGTATGTGCAAACCCCTTGATGTTTCTCCCGAAAAAATGCCTATCGCAAGCCTGAGTATCGGTGTCGTCTACACTTCTTTCAGCCGTAGAGGTCTCTGGAAATAATGCATGGAATCCAGTCGTGTTTCAGTGTGGCAGGCTTTCCAGCCAGTGCTTGGGACTTCGGGCGGATTCCAGTTACACCTGTATATCTTGGCTCACCCTTCATAACTCTCCCGATCATCACGCTCAGGGCCGGGTATGTTCAACTCCTTGATTCGGTAGCCAATCGTTTTCTCTATACCACTTGTGTGCCGCCCGTCCACGAACAGCCAATACTGCACGAAGTAACGACGGCGGAAGCGATGCAGACGTTCGTGACGCTTGGTGGGGTCGACGATGCGGTGATCCTGCTGCTCGAGGTATGTATGCCGATCATTCAAACCCTTGCGTTGTTTCGCTTCTCGACTCCTCTGTCCGGTATGACTATTATTGTGTAGGGTTACAACAGAATGTTTCATGGGCGACAACAGCTACGTATCCAGCGCCGAAGATCCTTCGGCAAAATTTGCTCGCCCTACTAACTTGTGTAGAGGTCCGTTTCTCTATACGTGTACTCTGTATCCGTGATAATGCGTAGACTGCTTGCCGACGAGGCGCTCCACACGGGCCACGCAGTCTACGGACGTACATACTCACCATTGCCAGAGGCCGGGCGTTGCTTGATACAAGTTGATGGGAATTCGGACAACGGTGAGTGTTGGTTGTTCCAATCGTTGTACTCGAAACTCTCTTCTTTCTCAGGCGATCACGCATCTTGTGAAGACTGGGAAGACGGGCGACCACGGGAGAGCTGCTCAACACTTGCGGCATGTCGTGAAGTCACTCAAGAGAACAGGGCAGGTAGAACCGGCGCGGGATGGGTTGGTCATTCTAAGGGGGGGGGTATACTCATAGTCGTGTATGCCGTCGTCGTTAGACCATTGACCTCGCATCCCTACAAAGCCGGGACGGAGCACGCCGGGTTCTCACCGGACCAGGCTCTCACATCACCAAGCGCGAAGCGCCGTGAGGTATTCGGCGAGTCGCATGAAGGGTGCGCTGCATCCTGCTAAGGGTGTTCGGCATCTTGTGCTTACTTCCTTGCGTACGGATGACAGCTGCGTATGACTTTATTTTCTGGTGCTTCACTTCCAGAGACAGTTGTAAACACTGTGTAACTGCCTCGAGGATGCGTGACCAATTTGACACAACGTGGTGCGATCATCCCCCTTGCGCGGAGTGAGGGTTCTCGACCCCGCACAACATGATCTACTCGACCACCATTTCGGCTACCGCAACACAAAAAACAAGGGGAAAAAAGAACGGTAACCTGGTTGCCGAGTTCACGAAGTGAATTGGCTTGTTTTACAACGTCGTTGCCAAGCGGCGAAAACCCGACCCCCATGGCAACGGGGGGGGTCATTCTAAGGGGGATGGGATAATTCTTCTTGCTCTTGGGTGCAAAAAGTGGTTTCGTTAGTGGTGGTTGGTTGGTGTTGCGTCCATTGCATGATGGCCGTTCTGTCGGCACAAGACGAAGGTACTTGACATTTTTCTGGCGACGCCTCGATTTGACTCAGGGCGTGTCATTCGGCCATAAGCGAGATCGACGGTGTACAGTACAGCAAAACAATGGGATGGGCAGGCACGTCAGTTCAATCTTGGTTGCTCGAAAACGTTCCTTACTCTTGGGGGTCATTGCCTAGTGTGGAGTTTGGCCATAGTTTCATTACAAGTCCCCTTAAGCCTTGAAGCCGATCCCTGGCATGGAAAATACATGTGGTTCATCTCCGCACTCCCCGCTCTACGCACGGCCAACTGCAAATGAGGTACATTTCCTCTGTCGCCTATTTTGTGTTTTGCAGGTTTGCAACACCTCACGGCCTAGCACGCTGAAGGAAAAAACCTCGCTGAAGCAATGCCCACCAACAATTTTCTTTTACCTGATGCGCTTCGAGCACGTGAGGTGAGCTGTCCTTGGTCTGTGGCTGATCGTGCATGGACTTATGGGATTGCGTTGTTCCGCGCAAGAGATGGTTGCTTCTCTGATTGCCGTTAAATTTGTAGATCAGGAAGGGTCGCTGCTATGGTTGCGTCATGCTCGAACAACGCAACTCCATGCACGATCAGCAAGAAGACCAAGAACCGCTCACCACGTGTGCTCGAAGAGCTTCAGGTAAAACAATATTGTTGGGCAGTTTTTCACCGAGGTGTTGAACACCTCGCTGAAAAATTGCCCACCAAAAATATTTTTTTACCTGATGCGCTTCGAGCACACGTGGTGAGCGATCCTTGGTCCTTTTGTTGATCGTTCATGTAGTTGCGTTGTTCCGTTCAAGAGATGTTTTTTTCCCTGAGGTTGGCTGTTGAACTTGTACATCAGGAAGGTTCGCTGCTATGGGTGCGTCATGCTCTGGAAGCCACATTCTACGTGAATTTTCGTCGTTGTTCATGTTGACTGCACCAAAGTTTTGATTGAGCTCATTGGCTGCCTTCATCGAGACCCACATGCGTGGACCCTCAACCTGCAAGCTTGCTCTTCTCTCATTGTGGTTCCGATCGTTGACTGTTGTGTGCTTCTTTCCACCTCGACGGCGGTAGGTTCGGCGGTAGTTTCGTCGAGAGAAAACTCTCTCACCATGTCGACGTTCCCAAGTCGATCGACATGGCGCCTTACACCCGCCCGCCTGCCAGCAGCGCCGGAGGTAAGATAACATCATGAGGATATATACAATGGCCGCCCCTAGACTAATGGCATTCCAACTTTCTTCTCGGGTCATGTCAACCAACATGTTTTGCATCCTCTCTTGACCTCAAACCTCATTTCCCTCACCGCCTTGTGCTTTTGGTCCACAGAACCACAGCTCGAGCGGTACGACCTTACGGCGTCGTTCACCACAAGGGCGAAACGACGAAGAGCGGACACTACACTGCCTTTGCCCGCCTGAGTGGAGAGGAGTGGCGTCGATACAACGACAGCAAAGTCACCAAAGTCGGCAACGAAGACGTGCTGACCGAGAAGGCCTTGATTCTCACCTGCACTCGGCGATCAGGCTAGGCTTATTAGACCTCCTCGAGGTCTTGTCCTTGCAGCGACAAAGAATCTGGTGCGGTACTTGGGTCGTGCCAAGTAGTCTCTCGGTTGTTACGACGGTGTTGTGTTGGGCTGATGATGATGTACGCCGGCGAGGCGTTCGTTGGTTCCTTGGTGTGTTCGGGAGTGGTGGTTGGTGCGCGTTGCGATCCGCAACCTTTCAACGATGACAGGGTCTGGTGTCGACCGGGCTGGCCGCATTCCTCTCGTTTATTCTTTTGGACTTGCCACAGGCAAGTGGGAAAAGGTTGGCGTGATCCGACCAAACACCAATCAGTGAGCACGCGAGAAGCGAGTGCGGCATAAACAAATGTTGGATAAGGCAAGCCATCTGGTGTGGTTGTGCGTAGCAGTTGACTTGAGCCGAACATGGTGAGTGACTGCCAACACAATCGAAGGGCTGCAAACACAATCAGTCCTCTGAATATACCAGGTTAAGATCCAAATGCCCAAATGTTGGACGGGCACTCAACAGGACAGCGGGTACGCATGGGGAACCATCACGATACGTACTCAATGAACCCACCGAAGAAAGAGCAAACATCAACATGTTGGAATGGTGAACTGCTGTTGCACACAGCAGCCAAATATCGATGAATGTAGTATACATACCTCATGAAGAACAATCAGGTAGCGTTCCACCCTTCGCGCGTTATAGTTTTTCTTGTTCCTGAGGAGGCGTTACACTAGGCTGGCATCCTCCCAAGCACCCGCTCGCCTTGAAAAACTGCAGTATGCAGTATTTCTTTGTTCAACAAGGAAATACTAATGAAAGCAACAACCCCCCCCCCGTCCAAATGTATATACACTCACGAGCGGATCACCTCGATATAATTGAGGATTTACCCTCGACAAGTTTGCGCGTGCTCGCAACATTACTGCGTTGCGGTTTCACAGACAGTTCAAATCGACGGCAGCCTTGGGTCTCTCTCGGCCAAAATTCTTCTCATTTCTCCGTCATCGAGTTGCAGACAGCCGAGCGTGTGTACCAGTGTGTACTGTAGAAAAAGCACAGAGACTCTGTGAACGTGGGAACTGCCGACACTTGTGTATACTTTCGAGGCCACAAAACTACCACGACCACACCAAAACCACCCCGGCGGCGGCTGCACCTCAAAAACCAAACCCAATCGGTCGACCGGAGGGGGGGGGGCGCGGGGCATTGCATCATTGCGCCGCACAAGCGCACATACTCAGGTTTCTCAAGCAGGGTCTGCCTACGTCAGTACTGGCAAACGCTGCGTTCAAGCGGGGATCAACTAAATCGGCTTACCTTCGCGCTTCGTGATCGTTGGAAACACGCTTGGTACGGTAATGGCCGCCATTTGACAATATTCGGCACCTGGAATCCTTTAATACGTTGTTGGAGCGCACAAACACACAGTTCGGCACGTACAGCAGTACATCCAATTCAAACCCGTTGGAGAGAACCGCATGCAGTCGGCGATATAGGGGTTGGCTCGCCCGATGAATCGGCCGTTGCGCTCCTGTTGTCCTTGAGGGCCGGAGGACGTTACTGTTTCCTTCGCCCACACGCTCGCCTCGGGCTCCTCCCAAGTCCTTGGCATGAGGCGATAGAGGTGAGCCATGTATGTATGTGGTGGTCATAGCGAAGGTCGACAGAAAGAGAAGGCGAAAGCTGATCGGTGATGTCTTCGAGGTCGCCCTCCCACTTCTTCCAAAGCCGTCCGTCCCGGGTACATTCGGGACGTACCGCACCGAGACCTTCCATGTGAGCCGCTGAACGGTTTCGTTGTTTACTTTGCTGGGGTCTTTAGAAGCCGAAGAACCAAACAATTAGAATATCGTCAGGGCTGACTTAGTCTTCTAATAATGGTTTGATTTTGACTTACATAAAAGTTAGTCGCGGGGTTCGAATACCCCGACGCTTACTTTCACTCCCGAGGAGAGGGTGACTTCCTTCGCCAGCGCTGCTATCCATCCATTCAATCTATACATGTATCTGTATTTCGCTTCACTCCTCACTCGTTCGCAACATCCTGCACAATGTTCCAGGGTCTCGCACGAGTCTTTCCGTCACACATTATCTGGCCGAGGGAATCCAGGGTCTCAAACCCACCACGAACTTGTGATTTCAGTTTCTATTATTGGTCAAGACTGGTGCGGGCCGGGTCGTTGTTGAGAAAGACACGGCACGGTGCCCGTAACGTCTTCATAAATCTCATCTTCGGTTCCCTGTAGCGGAACGTTTTGTGGCTCGCAAAACGGTAGCGAGGCAGGCGCTCCTCCCTCCGATCGATCCACAGATCTCACAAGAGATGTGGCTGAGTCGACCCGAACTGTCCGAACACTTCGTAGCTGCGCAGGAAGGAAAGAGAGCGGGAAAGCAGGTGCTGCACACCCAAAGGTGTGTCGTGTCGCAACGGCCCTTTCCGCCGCCGATATTGCAAAGTAAACGAACCTCTCCCCCCGTTCTTCCCTGTACCCCGCAGTGTCCTCCCAAAGCTGCTGCCGCGGAGTCTTCCCCCGCTCTCACTGCGACCGGGCATCGGGATGAAGGACTCCCTCAAGCCTTGCTCACGACGAGCCCCTAGACCCGGTGCATCCTCAACGTCACGCACCACATTGTTGCCTCCGTCCTCCTCCTCATGCGAGATTGACACGGGTTCAACTGCTCGGTAGAGCCTCGGGTCCGCCATTCCCAATGCCCAATACGGGACGATGTTCTCTTGATCGACGGGTGAAATTTCTTTTAAGTACAAATAGCCGTGATGTTTTTGAAGGGAGCAGTTAGTTTCATTTCGCATGATAGCAAACCGCTCGAGTTGTCCGGTGGGTGCTTCACGCCCATCCATGCAAACCCCAAACCATTTCAACTTCACCACCTACTCAGCTTCTACTCGGAAAGCCGTAGGGCTTCTTGCCTATGCCGCCTGCTGTCTCCGCAATCTTCCCTGCACAACTCACTCCTCGATCACCCTCCGGATACCATTCTTCTTAAAGCGCAACGGCCGCTTTGTCATGCCAGCCTCCTATCTGTCTGCCTCGCGCGCCGAGCCTCGCATCTGCTGTCCCCCGATCACGGTCCCGCCCTTCTCCACAAACTGGTAGAAGCGGCCGTGCATCGGGTCCAGCTCGGACAGACGTGCCGCCATGCCGCGACAGCTCTCTCGGACCTCGGCGGCCTCTTTGCTGCCGTCCCCTGCCGCAGTAACGCCTCCGCTGCCATTATTAGTCTCGTCGTCCTGGCCCCGCGGCGGTAGTGGCCTTGGTTCGAGGGCGTTGGCGAGCCGTTGGGAGACCAGGAGGAGGGCGACCTCGGCCCACTGCTCGAAGTGGGGTCAGAGCGTAACACAGCAGCGAGCGACGTCGATCAGGGGAAAGAAAAGGCGAGAGGAGGTGTTACAACGATAAAAACAATCATCACAGACGCTTTGAGCAGTACCAATAAGGCAAAATATGAGAATGAGTCACGGAGGACATCTAGTGGCTGGCACCAGCGGCGGGAAGGAGACACGTGAAAAGGGGGGCGGGGGGGGGGGGTACTCATAGTCGTGCATGCCGTAGTCGTTAGACCATTGACCTCGCATCCCTACAAAGCCGGGACGGAGCACGCCGGGTTCTCACCGGACCAGGCTCTCACATCACCAAGCGCGAAGCGCCGTGAGATATTCGGCGAGTCGCATGAAGGGTGCGCTGCATCCTGCTAAGGGTTTTCGGCATCTTGTGCTTACTTCCTTGCGTACGGATGACAGCTGCGTATGACTTGAGTTCTTGTCTGGTGCTTTCACTTCCAGAGACAGTTAAAGGCACTGTGTAACTGCGTCGAGGGTGCTTGACCATTTGACAGAACGTGGTGCGGTCTTCCCCCTTGCACGGAGTGAGGCTTCTCCACCCCGCACAACATGATCCACTCGACCACCGTTATGGTCACCGCCAAAGCAGAACAGAGGAACAAAACAACAACGGTGACCTGGTTGCCGAGCTCACGAAGTGAATTGGCTTGTGATACGACGTCGTTGCCAAGCGACGAAAACCCAACCCCGATGGCAAACGCCGGGGGGCGGGGGGCGTGTACTCATGGTCGTGCATGCCGTGGTCGTTAGACATTTGACCTCGCATCCCTACAAAGCCGGGACGGAGCACGCCGGGGTCTCACCGGACCAGGCTCTCACATCACCAAGCGCAAAGCGCCGTGAGGTGTTCGGCGAGTCGCATGAAGGGTGCGCTGCATCCTGCTAAGGGTTTTCGGCATCTTGTGCTTACTTCCTTGCGTACGGATGACAGCTGCGTATGAATTAATTTATTTTCTGGTGCTTTCACTTCCAGAGACAGTTGTAAGCACTGTGTAACTGCCTCGAGGGTGCTTGACCATTTTAACACAACGTGGTGCGATCATCCCCCTTGCGCGGAGTGAGGGTTCTCGACCCCGCACAACATGATCTACTCGACCACCAGTATGTTTACCGCCAAAAAAAGAAAAAAAAAACGGAGGTAAAAAAAAAAAAAACGGTAACCTGGTTGCCGTTCTCACGAAGTGAATTGGCTTGTTTTACGACGTCGTTGCCAAGCGACCAAAACCCAATCCCGATGGGGGGATCGGGGGGTCGGGGAGGGGGGGATACTACAACCGCCGTTCTGAGCGCTTGTTCCTGTGCTTCTATTTTACTGCTGCTGTGGTAGGACTGTTGGATCCGATGTTCGTCGCCAGTTCAGGCAGGACTTGACGGGTTTGCCCCTGTTCCCGCCCCCCCGCCGACAGACGCGGTCAAGTCAAAGTACCGACCGCAGAAAGCTAAATCTACAACCCTCGGAGACGCCCGCCCCCCCCGTGCCAGCACCAAGAATACTGCACCAAAAGAAAAGCGCCAGCAAACACGCACGCACCTTGCACCGACCCTCCACCTCTATCAGCTCCCCCAAAGTGGCCGCCTCCGCGCGGAGAACGTTCTCGTAACGTTCCGAGTTCCAGCAGCTGTCGGCGCCGTCGTCAGCCCACGTGAGGAGGAAGTGGTGGTACCACCAGACGCTCTGGTCCGCCGGCTCCGTGAACATTGCCTGTCGTGTAGTGTTCGCGTAGGAGGAGGTCGGAATCTTTTGCGAGACTTTGGGTTCAATGGGCGAACCCCCTGCCCCATGCACTCGCTGAAAACACGGGGAGCGCATCAAGCAATCCACACTCTTCTCGGAACACACCATAAGACAGGCGTCCTTTCTCATCGGTCAACCGGTAGCCCGGTCGATGCCCGCTCTTTAGGAAAACCACACATGGCACGTAACCCCCCCCCCACACACATAACACACCAATTTCATGGCATTTAGAACCTTTTGGTGTTTTCAACCGCACTGAGACTGACGTCTTTTCATTGGTCAGCCGGTTAGCGCGGTCGATGCAAATATTGGCAATAAACACACACACAAACACACCAGACGCGCACCCATGCCCACTCTCGTTGCACGAACACTTGCAAGACACATCGAGCAAAGATACCCAATGAAGAGCACCAGGCTCACCAAAAACAAGTACAAATGCGAGGCACAGTAACGTCCGATTCGAACGGGTACGGTTCGCTGTTGGAGCGTAGCGTAACAAGTCAAGAACACTCACGTCATGCGTGAGCTCTAGCTCGTCGGACAGCAGCTGCCACCGGTCGTGGCCGGCCTCCTCCACCATCCTCGGCAGAACCTTACTCCGGAAGTGGAACGCGCTGTAGTTGCTGAAGTTCTGTTCCGCCGCGGTGTGCAGGGGGTAGGCGGTGGGGAACAAGAGGGGGGGGGGCGTACACTTATGTTTGGCATGTCTTAGCGGTTAGACCATTGACCACGCGTCCTCGAGAGGACGGAGCATTGTTCCCACAGGACCGATCACCGATGGCCAATCGTTCCTTTCTACTTTGCCAAAGGTGGCTCAAAAATGTCTTCCCTAGTCTGTCTATCCTAACGATATCCCTTCCCGCCTTTTCAACCCACCTCCTATGCCCCACTACAGCTACC
>CACKRE030000218.1:63221-82930 GCA_902602495.3 Ectocarpus sp. CCAP 1310/34 | reverse complement strand
CCCCCCCCCCACACTCTTCTGGTCTTCTTCTCACCTCAGCCAGAACCGCTTCCTTGCGGAAGTTCCACATGGAATAGTAGTCTGGATGCAAGCGCAGAAGCTTCCCTAAGAGCTGCTTGTACTCCGCATCCATCTGCCCAGTCGCCTTCTTGTGGCGGATGGCACCGACCACCTGGTCACACGAACAAATAGTCACCAAACGTACCGGGATTGGAAACAGCAGCGAAAGGGGAGGGCATACGCGGTGGGCATGCACGTCCTCAAACCTTTCGTTTCACGTGCAGAACATCCGATCGACGTGCTACGAGACCTACAACAAACAACCCCTGATGAAAAAAAAAGCGTATTTAGCATATACCAAGTATAGCGAATCGATAGATCGGTCTTTCAGACAAACTTTCATCAGCGTCACACACACAACAATTCGAGCTAGATCGCATGTTGGTTTCCCGAATATGGATGATTCAACACCCTCGAGTGGTTGAGATAGCAAACCCTTACCCACCACCGAAAACTGAATATCTCTCCTTCTGAATACACAGCAGGCGTCGTCGTCGCACGCGCAAATTTAGAGGTTGGTGAGGGTATGTTGTCGGCCTGTGAAACACGGGCCCCCTTCGTTGAACAGCAGCACTGCTCGCCCCGAACGAAGGTAACAGAAAGGGATGCTACCACATGCATCTGTCATGCCTAACGGGAGACAAGAGATGGAAGTTTCAGATCCCACCGCCCAACCGAGTGCTGTCGCTGCCGTGAGCACAAAGGGAAAGGCAAGCCATATGGCCTGCTGCCGAAGGAGCACGTCGAGGAACGACCAAGCGCAGATTGACCATGGTTTTCTCATGCAACGGAAAGCGTGCAAGTTCCAGGAGTGACTGTCAAAGCTCTCGAAAAAAATGTCCCAGCCGCTCTGCACCAGTATACTCGCCTCGACGGCACGCAGATGCATGTAGACGCAGCGCTACTGGCGTTTTGCCCGCTGCGGCAGGTCGAATGTACAACTACACGACGGACGCGGTACGCATCTGCCCCATGCACTCCGGCAGAAGGATGGGAGGTGCTGGCATGACGAAACCTGCCCTAGTGATATGTGTCATAGGTGTTGGTGGGATTGTTTGTATGAACGGGGGTGAAGGCACTCTTTGCTTGGTTGCTCTTTCGAGGCGGCGGTTGCTCTTGATCTTGTGATCTTGCGATCTTGTGATGCTCAACACACACGAGGAGGATGTGTGAAGCGGCCAAAACGCTTGCCACGACCCCTACGGGCAAACAAATCATTATGCCCCAGGTTGGCGTCATTCAATCTTATCGGGGAACGTATTGGAACAACTGTGTGATCTCCAAAGCAGGAGAGACGTGACCCACTTTACCGGAGGTTCTTCTGACAAGCTACGGTGCTGCTTATTAACAGGGCCAATAGCGACTGCATGTCGGAGTTATTCGCTCCCCAAGGAGTACAGCGGGAACAACCACTACTGTTGAAGGGCATGAGGAAGGGGTACACAACACAACAGCTAATCCAGTACCCATAGCAAACTTGCTGCAGTACGCGGGCTTCCACACGCCTTGCAGTACAACCAGGAACGCAGAGACCTGGCTTGCTGATTCATATGCTTGTGCATATCGCAGCTCGTACAAGTACTGCCGACAAACGACGGTGCATTGCCGGACAGCGGAGAGAAAGAGGCAGAAATCGGGAGTGTGCGAAGAACTGGAGAGCTGCTGGGAAGCTAGTGCCACAACAATCAATGGAGAGCACTCGAAACATGACCCAATTTTACAGACGAGAACACCAGAAATATCGCGGAGGAGTAGCCCACGGTAGTATAAAGAGAGATTCGGTGTGTCCAGCAGTAGTGGCATGCACAGAGATGACAACATCAAAGGGGTTCCGCACACAGGCACTGCTATTCGTGGCTTGAAAAACACTTTGCTCCCTTTCTTGCCTTTTTGTAGTTAAATATTTTTGCCCGCACCGCATCCTTCTCCTCTTTCGTTTGCGGGAGGTCGCTCTTCTTCCTGCCGTGCATGGCTGTGGTCTCGTGTCCAAGGTACTGCTGGGACCGTACTGGGCACTGCTGGGACGAGATGCAAGGCGATGATGCAACCTTCATTTTTTTCAAACGGCATGTACGCTTTTGGAACTCTAATACCATCTGCGCCCCCCCTCGCTTCAAATTCCAAATTCAAATGCACCGCACTTGCACTGCCCATGCCTGGCGTCCGGCCTGCGCTTTCTCTGCTACCTCAACTTGGATGCATTCTGCTGCTGGAAGGGCGTGGCTGAATCCATGCCGTACAGCTTTGTTTGTTTCAGTGTTTGCGCTAGCTGCGCTGTGTGACATCGCCTCCGCGTTCTTCAGTCCTCCCGTGCGACTGCTGACGACGACAAACATCATGAGCAGCAGCAGCAGCAGTGGCAATAGCGGTGCGGTATCCGCCGAGAGTGGAGCTACGAACCAGTTCCCTTCTTTGCCAGCCACCGTCAAGGGTATCCTGTTCGACATGGATGGGACTTTGACTGATAGTGACACGCTTCACTTCGAGGCGTACCGAGAAACGTTCCTCAAGGTGCGAGTGCCTTCAGTCTATGGATACATAAATGCGTTTGCAATGCAACACGTTCAGTTGTCGGGGCGAGTCACAGGGCCGACGCGTCCGCAGCATTCTCGAAAGCGCTGGCGTTTCGCCCTGTCTCGTGTATTGCGAACGGGCTTCTGGTGAGGGCCGAGATCAAAGAGAGGAGGCTTGCGTTTTACAAAGTGAAAGCTGGAGTACCTTCCTTGCTGGCCCCAAAACTTTTTGGTCGAGCGGAGCACCAAGAATCGGAGCGGCGACAGAGCCCGAACTTTCGTTCAACTTAGATTCGATCTCTGCATGTAGTCTATGTGCCCACGCGTCGTTTACATGGCGTCGAAAAAGCACCCTGTCTCCACCGGCAGCAACAGCAGTCGGCGACCGGTAGAAGCCGAAGAAATGCGACGGACTCATGAAGCCGAAGGCGCACCGTTGACGGCAGGGCAGGCCAGCAACAATAGCGACCTGTCAACCCTAAGCGCTCCGGTTCTCCTACCAATGCACGTGGTAGGGGCTGGCTTATCCGCTCCCTCACGCGAGTAGCCAAAACTCCATCCATGAACTTCTCCATAGCAGTTGGCACTCGTCGGTGTTAAGCGATGATGGAGATATTGAATCCCCGCTTCTCATCGGCGTGAATCCGTTGATAGTAGACAAGCAGACCTCCCCGGCGGCGTCAAGGTTTCCGTGCATACGACCCAAGATAACACCCCCCTGGTGATAACAATTTGCCGCAGTTAGTATCACCGAGCGTGCAACATATTTATTGTGTGCGGTGTCTAGGTACATATTCTAGGGCTCATGTTGCCCGCACTAGGTTGGGAGGTGTAATGAGCAGCGGGGACGACCCAATACCTTGCAATACCTCTCAATAGTCTGTCTGTGATGCCGTGCGATGTTTCAAAGATAGCAAAAAGTTGGTGAAGTAGAAAAGGCGTCTGATTAGTAAACTTGACCGTCAAAGGTACTTCATCCCCCTCCCGGTGGCACACCTCTCAACAAGCAAACATCTAGAAAAGTGTGTTGATGCCACTAGCGAAGCATTGTGGCTTGGTGTGAGGAAGAGATGTTCCTTTCCTGTCAACCACTGCGCATAGCGCTGTATCGCTCTGCATATATTTGTGGCCTTCATGTCCTATGCATACTTTGCCTCACAAACTGAAAGTGGTCTCGTCTATGTTGAGTGCATCGTGCGTGCATGTTTGTTGCTCTCTCGACCTCTCTCGACCTCTCTCCTCTCTCGCGCGCCCGCTCGTGTCGCGCCCGCTCGTCGCGACCTGCTTGTGTCGCAAACTGTCACTTCGTGTCTAGATCCGTCTCCGCTCATTTCTCAGGGTGCGGAAACGGGAGCGCGGCCGTGAGCCGCCCGATACGTACAGCAGTGCATGCTTGTGGATCGTTTTCAAACAGTACTTGCCAACGTAGCTCCACCCTGCGTGCAATACACAAGCTGGCCGTTTCAATTCAGTGCTCCCGAGAAGCGCGCAGCTTCAGGCAACCACACACGCGCAGAGACGTCCCGTTATTGATGATGCGTACACCACGTACTACAACAGTGCTGCACGGAAGACGCGAGTTGTTCTCAGTCGTTCCACACCCAAGTTCCACAACGGAAACATGTTTATTTGCGTCCCGATTTTCACCTCGTCCACCTTGTTAACCCAATGAGCCAATACACAGCTCCGTTTAATACGGCCGAGTGCCATATTCCGTTCACCTATGGCTTCCTCCATCATTTCAACGCCACATACCTCCATCATGTCATGCTCGGACAACTTTACGTCTTGCTCCTTCAGTATGCGGAAATCTGCCTCTACGTCTGCCTCCCTCTCTTACGTCTTCAACACCCCTCCCCCCAAGTGCTCAAGCCTCGCTTCGGCACTCAGTGAGCTCAGAAGGGTCTTTTCTATCGAGCGCAACCTGTCGATATCCTGTTGCTGTTGCTGTTGAAGGGCCTGTCCCATCGCGCGCAGCTAGTCTGTCGCCTGTTGCTGTTGCTGCTGGTCTGATCTCTTGCCATGGGTCATGTTCATCGCATAAATGTTCTCGTAACGATCCCCGTAATATTCCATGACGCTTGATCATGCGGCCCAGCCTCGGCAGTGGCTTGGAGCTAGGCATGTTTGCCAGGGTGCGAAAGAAATTGTCGATGAGGTTTGACCATGTCTAGTGTCTCTTGGCCGTCATAGCCCTGACGCGGACACGGGGAAGGCAAGACGCGGGAACAAGCGGCGACGGTACTGAATGCACGCACGATTAATTTGACCAACATGCACCGGAAAGACTTTTGTGTTGTTCAAGACCACTCCGGAGCACGTGGGATTTGCACAAGCTGAGCACGCTTACAGCGAAGCCTAGGTACTGCTGTTGCTGGCATATGGTCAGTGGCGCAAAGCATACTTACATTTGCATGTGCATGTCGATGGTGGCTAAGGCACATGAAGCGAGGACCGTCTCTGCGCATGCAGTGAATAATCTAGGTGGAAAACTGGACATGTCCCATCTGCCTGATCGGCCGAAAACAAAATGTTGTTTTCTACTGCTTCCTCTGCCTCTCTGTCCCCGGTCTCACCTGGTTCATGTCATGTGTGGATAGGGCGCCGCCTCCCCCCCTGCCGATGTTGGAATGCGCGTATGCTAAATGCTGCCCTTCCCCCGCCGCCGATGTTGTGTTGTTCTCCCAGCGGTGTTTCGTTCTGTCCTCCGGCGGGTGGGTGAATCAAACGACTTGAACCGGCGGGGTAGGGTGTTCTATTCCTGAGGGCCCCTTGGGGACAAACGCCTGTGAAGTACGTCCATCTGTTGCCGGAGAGCGCCTAAACCGATGTGACTGTGACAAAGAGAGCGCTATTTTTCTTCTTCATCACAAGCCAGCAGATCGTAATTCGGCGCTCTTCCTATTGGCCTGATTATGGTGGACAAGAAGAGGTATTTTCAGCCGCTCCAAAGTGACCCTTGGGCCACTAAACATGTTTGAAGTGCCCGATAGATGAAACTGTTTTAGTTCCTCCGGGGACAAAGGAGGAAAAAGATCTCCCTTCGTGCTCCACGGCTCATTCTAATATTATTGCCGCCGGGGGGTGGTTCTGTGTGGGCTTTGTGCCAGGTAGAACTGCTGCTGTGTGTCCTAGAACTACTTGTACCCGTCGGTTTATCTTCACAGAAGCATCCAATCACGCGTCGACGGCTCTCGGGCCGGCCCTCTTGCGATGCAAGTCGTATACATGTACAGCTCTACGACCCGCAGAACTTTGCGCAAGAATAATCGCGTTCGATCGATTTCTACTGCAAAGAAGTTGAGGGGTTTTGATATTGATTGTTTTCCACGTCGCTGTGATTTTCACTGCTGTGAGTGCGAATCCTGCGACATGCAATGTAGGACACCCCCTGTGGCCGATTTCCATGCCCGGTACCTCCACAATAATGGAAGGAATGCCAGGGTCAAATGATGGCTTTGGCAGCTTTTCGTCGACATCTTTCACAAGACAACAGGATCAGAGGTGGAATTGCCACCCTATCGACTACCTCCGACGGCCTGCCCCGTCGCTTGACTGTGAACCTCTCCCGTCCTTTCAGTTGGTGCAAGCGGACACAGGTCGACACTTTCGCCTGGCGTAGAGGAAGCACAGTGGGTCTCCGGAAACCTCGCCAGGATGGTGTGATTCACACTGAGGGGTTCTGTAACCTGCGATAGAAAGAATAGTTATCCTCTTAACTGCGTCCCTTGCTTCGTTGCCACAGGTGACACCGAGTTTCAACGGGGGAGAACGAATATCCAGGGAGTACTACGACGACTGGATGTCCGGCAACAGCAACCCCGCGATAGGTGAGCATGTGTGCACGGCATCTCGTGCGAGTAGATGAGGTGCCCCTCCGCAATCCGACGCACTCTGGAGACACGCCCGCTTTGACGGCCGGCGGCGCTCACTCCTTGAGATATCCACGAGCGACAAGCCAAGCAGTCCTTTTGCTTTGGGACACTGAACGCCACAAGCGTTTGTGCCCCCTGCGCCCCCCCCTCATTCTGTCGCTACCAAGCCGAAACCCAACCTCCAACCCGTTCTACTGACCCCCGCTTGACACAAGATTCTTTTCTGTCGTGCTGCTGGTTTTTTTGAGCAGTCGAGAAGCTCTTCCCGGAGATGTTGGCAGAGGACCAGACCGCGCTTTGGAAGGCGAAGGAGGAGGTGTACCGGAAGATTTCCACCACGATGACTCCTTTGCCCGGTCTGCTTAAGTTCCTGGACTGCTGCCAATCCGAGGGGCTGGCCATGATCCTAGTGACTAACGCCCCTAGACTGGACGCCGTGCACACGCTGAACATCCTCGGCCTCTCTGACAGGTATCGGTGGCGCGTGTGTTGCTTGCTGTCGAGGTGGTGTTGACAGAACTTGCTGCGACCTTCGCTGTTGTTTTGATTGATTGCACTCGATTACAGGGTAGCCCTTTCCACCTTCCGGCGTAGCAAGGCTCCATGCTCCTGGACCCTCGCCATCAACGCGCTGTGATTTTGACGCCGCCCATGCTCTCAAAACGCTGTCTTGTGGTACGATGGCTTTGAATCACTTCTTCCTTTTCAAGCACAATTGTCGTATTGTGCCTTTCGTTGGTTTTCTCGACTCTGCAATCGATAGCGCCGCACAGTAGCATATGCTTTCAGCGAAACCCTAACATTTTCCCTAATTTTCTTGCTCGTTGGTCAGCTCTGGCTAGGCGCTGACGAGTGCCCACCCCCGGCAGGGCACCCTGAAGAATACCCTCAACAGTATCTCACCGCAGCGCACCCAACCGACTGTTTTCTTTCTCCATCCTTTATCCCGCAACCCGTCTGTTTACTCAAGCTTCAGGTTACCCTCTCCCTTTTCTTTTCTTGTCGTTGCCAGGTTTGAGGAGACGATGGTCATCGGCTACGAGTGCGCGCGGGCGAAGCCCCACCCGGACCCTTACCTAGAAGGGCTGTCGAGGCTAGGCCTCCCCGCGGACGCGTGCGTGGCCTTCGAAGACAGCGTCAACGGTGTGTCTTCTGCCGTTTCGGCGGGGCTCTACACCTTCGGCGTTGGGGAAGGGTCACAGGAAAGGCTGAAGGGGGTCATCGGCGGGGGGATTTGCGTCTCGGATTACTTGGACAGCCGGCTTTACGCAGCGCTCGGCGTTGCCCCACGGGATACAGAATAAGTAGGATTTTGTGTCGAGACCGCCACTTTGCCGGGGACGCCCTCACGATGGTTTTATTTTTTTTGTGCGATTTCTCGACGGGGGCTGCTTTTAACAGCCGACACTACACACATGCATGTGCTACGCCAGTTGAGTTTTCATATTTATTTCGGATAGACAGTCGCCTTCCGACACGATGGCTTGGGTACGGTATGTGACGGCATCACGGCAGATGGAACCTACGGGCCCTATTCTGGGAAGAGACCTGTTATCTGGCCATGAGACAAGTTGCCTACCTAGGGTAGAGTTTGCTGCCCAGTTATTTCGAAGGATTGTTGAGTTGTTGAGTTGTACAGGGTCGTCATGGTAAAAGTTTTGAGTGGTATGTGCTTTTCAACGGGAATACTGTATCGTTTTTCTAGCGAAAGGAATGTGTGACCAACTTGTTGCGATACCAAAAAAATGAAAAAACTCCTGCGACTTCATTCCTGCTGTGTGACGCTGGATGATGCACATCAAGCACAAACCGAAACATGTAGACTGGCGGCCAGAATAGATCGAACGCAAACATGTTCATCAAGAAAGATCCTCCGGAGCGACTGGCCCAGGTTGGGGGGCGGCAGACCCTTCAACGCGCATACCGTAGACCAAAGCTCGACTCACGGACGTTGTGCAATGGGTGACTACGTTTCTGTACGGCAGGAAATAGTTTTTCACGCTTGGCCGCAGCGCGTTGTACACAGGTTTATGCTGGCATCAAGGTAAGGGTGTGGTCAACCGGTGGTAGGGTGCAGCCGGAGTCTGCCCTCCAGTCTCGTGTCTCGTATCGGTGTGTGCGTGCTTGCATCGCCATCGTTGTATGTAACGCTCAAAGGAAAGAACTCGATCTTGATGGATCTGGGCTGCGTGAAGCGTGTGTATACTGCTGTGACATTGTTGGTCTCGAAAAGTGGCACGTAGACTCACCGATGAAGACTCAGAGCCCTCTGCACGATGAAGACTCAGAGCGCTCTGCACCGTCAGCTTGCACCCGCCTCGTGGAAACAAACCCGGATTCAGGATACAGGATACTGCTGCACACACATTTTTGAACCGCGCCCTTTTTCTATGCAACGTGTCGTGGTCTCAAACCCCCTCATACAAGTCATGCTCGCGTGCTAACTCCCACACACAAGTCATGGCCACCACCTCGAGGCCTACTGCTGTCGCATGTAGATGTCCCTGTACCAGGTCCTCAGTATATATGTTATTGACTACACGTCTATCGGGGACAAAGAAAGACGAATATTGTGTAGCGCAGGTGCGCCATTATCTCGTCGCAGCCTCCTGGGCATACCGCAACAGTGCGTGTGATGGCACCAGGGTGCGATCGTTATTGAAATCATTCATATCTTGGTTTTTTATCGCACTCCGGTGCCATAACACCGATACCGGTGCGGAAATGCAATTAAATAACTTCGATCTAGCTTCGAACGCACCCCCGGTGCGATGACACCGATGGGTGCGATGTGGAAAAAATCACAGTGGCCATGATGCGGTGCTGAGTGAACGCACCACGCTGCGATGACACCGATAGGTGCGACCAAGAAACGAACAGGCGTAGATAGATACCTTCGTCTTGCGTGCTGTAACTCTTGCAGTAGGAGCTTGCAGAGACGGTACCATGCAACCAGCCCGGAGTGGTGATTGTGATGAGGTCGAATCCGAGTTTGGGGTGGCGTGTGCCAAATGGGACAAACGCTGTGGTTCCCTGCTGGGGAAGGTGTGTAGTCTATACGGCGGGGTATCGTTTTTCTTCCAGCCTCTTTGTTGGTGGCAAGCCCCGCTTTTGTTGGCTCGTGCTTCCCTCTGTCTTTGTCTGCCTCAAGGAAGGGGCATGGTACCGGTAGAATTGTAGTACCGTTTACAACTCCTCCTTGTTCGGTTGGTTGGAGGTGCGGGATGTGTACTGCTATGTGCTTGGTTGAGTGAGTGAGTGCGTTCGATGTACGAATTACCGCAGAACAAGAAAAAAAAAAAATCTATGCATAGACTAGACTAGACTCCTGCGCAAACCACGACGGTACCATATTCATAACATGAAATGGGGCCCCAATTGGTACCTGTCAACCAACCGCGTTACATACCGTTCGACACATGGCCCAGAGGGTACCGGTACCTTGCGGAAGCACGCAAAATTCCGTCCTTATCAGATTTTATATCGTCGATGCATCGCACCGGGTGCGATAACACCGATACCGGTGCGGAAATACTGCACAATTAGATCATGCCGCACTTGATGTTTTTGCAACCACCCCCAGTGAACACAAATGGGTACGAAATCACCGATGGGTGCGATCACACGCACTTCTACGGTACATATCTTCAACACTCAACTACTTATGGCAAATCACAACAAAGAAAGGCATCTCCATCCTAAGAAAAGGGTCTGTAGGATAAATTGGTAATGCATCCGTAGGGTTGGCGTGGTGCTATCTGTGTTTCTATATACGATAACCAACCCAATAGGTGGCAATGTGGTAAATAAAAAAAAAAATCAGCACGGCTAGACTGTCAAGAGTCGGCATGCCTCCTTCCCTTCTGCTCCTTTCCATTGACCACCCCAAAAAGAAGTCAGTGCGGGCGAGGGGGCACGTTTACCGTCGCGGCCGTGTACGGAGCTCTCTCTCCACCGGAGTTTCACCCATGGTCTTCCACAGCGGACTCTAGTATCGTAGAGAAGCTTTTCTCTCCGATTCCATGCTGTTGCGGACCCAGCGCGTCGTGCTACTGGGATTAGTGAGTACGGTAGGAGTGCTGCTATTGCTGTGTCGAAAATATAGACCAACTTTGCAGATTCAACAGTTTCAACAGCAGCAGGGACCCTTGGGGAGCACCGGGAGCAGCAACGGAGGCAGGGGAAACGTGGGTGGGGAACAACAGCCTGCGCAGATGGCGATCCCCTTTTTTCGGAGCGGGATTGATGACGACGCCAGTAGCAGATGGAGCCACCTGAACCACAAGGTGGAGGAGTACAAGCAGGATCTCGTCAAGGCCGTACAGGTGTGTGCGAGGAAGAGAAAACAATCCAAGCTTGTCATACTACTGTGCCGTCTTGCCTTACAAGATGCCAACGCCATTTGTGTGCGCAATGTTGTTCAGTGCTGGTTCCTGGGGATTTTGGGATATGCTTTCGAGCGGGGTGTTCACTATTTGCGGCATGACCATGAAAGTGCTTAGCTAGGTTTTTTCGGCGTCATACATTTTGGGATCGTTGTGCTGTACAATAGACTACACTATATGTAAACTTCGCTCTACAAGCACTTTTTCTGTACGTTTTTCGATCCGGTCGGTAGAGCAAGGCGTCCGAGGTTCTACGCCAATCTTACATCGAGGATACCAACAACTCTCGATATTTCCGAATAGCTGACAGGTCTTGTGCTTCAACAGTAATCACGGTTCTGCTTTCCCCCGACGCCCAGAGTTTGGACATGATTATCAACACCCTCGAGAGTGCGGCAGCGCCGAAGGCCAATGTGAGGCCCGGGGACATGCCTGGAGAAGGGATGCGCCGCCTTGCTGCCAAACTCCGGCGCAAGTTGAACAAGATGCCGCCGCGATGGCAGGTGTGTAGACTACGTAAGTTGTCTTTCTGTGTCACGAAACAAGCACTCTTGGTGCCGTACTCGTATTACATACCTTGCCGCGTGATTCTGTTTTCGCCGACACGACTTCGCAAGGCACCGGTAGACCATTGTTGGTACGCCTTCTCTCGGTCTGTATTTGTGCTTGCGTGTCTATTGCTTTTAGGGGGCACCGCCGCCACGCCAGTGTCAAGTCATCGGCCCCCCGGACACAGCCACGTATGCACTGCTCTTCTTCCTCGTACCCCTACGCTATTGTCCGCCCCCCCGCCCCCGAAACAGGTCAACGCGGACGTTTTGTCATGGCTGTTGTGCCCCGTGCCCTTCGTAGCTGGGCTTCCTGTTCCGGCTCCTCCACGCCCACCCACCCCGCCCGTCACGAGCGAGTATGACAGTGACCGGGACACGACCATCGACACCAGTAGGCCCGTCGGGAAGGGCCGAGAAGATGACAGCAGTTACGACATCGATGTTGTTGCCGATGGTGACGTCTCCAATGCAAGCGGGGGCAAAGAAGGGGTGGGGCGAAGAAGACAACAACAGGCGGGGAGGGTGGCCCCAGGGGGTGACGCGACTGGAGAAGATTTTTCCGCGGGTTCCGCACGTTCGGCAGAGTCCTCAGGTTCCGCAGGTTCCGCAGCGGCCGAGGAGCGGAGCGCGATACCGGTGCCGATGTTTCAGGGGGTGGGGGCTGGGGACGCGGGCGGCGGCGGCGGCGGTGAGGGAAAGGCGGGTTCGAAAACCCGCAAGGGATTCAACTCTTACGACGAGACGCATCAGGCAAGGAAACAAGCACGCGGCGGAGGGTAGGCATTAAAGGAAGTACCCGGGGGATTTTGTTCTGTTCCAAGCGGTTTTTGTCGTGTCGTGTAGCCAATCGACGTTGCACACAACCACATGGTCCGTGCCATTCGTGCTCCAGGCCCGCTCTTTCTTGTGCTTCATATTTCGCATCTCGGTATGGTATCTGTCGCAATTATATATCTCAATCTCTTCACGCCGACTAACACGTTTCCGCACGCGTTACTATGCCCGCGCCGCGACTTCTGCTCTTGCGCAAGTATTACTCAAAAACCGTGCGCCCGAGCCAGTACCCCCCTGCCCCATTTCCCCACGCGTTTCCACCTTTATACGTGTCATCACGGTAAAGATCTTCACTCACATCTTGAGAGACTGGACCTCGGAGGGAGCCGCCGTGAGAGCCGCCGTCTACTCCCCGCTCCTCAAAGCCCTGGACGACCGCTTCTCCCGGCAAGAAGGCGCTAGTAGTGCGGGTGGCCGTGGTGATAGCTATAGTAATGGTGACGGGTTGAGTGACACGGACGGTGACCGCGGCGGCGGCGGCCGTTGCGGTGGCCAGGCGGATCCACCACCGGCTACCACGCCGCCAGCTTGTGGGCGCACGGCAAATGTTTTGGTGCCCGGTGCCGGCCTCGGACGCTTGGCAACAGAGATCGCGGCGAGAGGGTACGCGAGCGTCCACGCGAACGAGCTGTCCACGACCAGTTGAGTGCAGTGCGCTCTGCGTTAGCCGTGGTTGAAGGTGTGAGCCGCGTCGATCTGGTTCAGCCCGTGCACCGCGCGTTCTCATGAGGTAGGCATTTTAATGCCCCGCCGTGAGCGAGCGATGTTCCCACCCAGCGCCCCCCTTTCGCCCACACACGCTTCTACCCTCTACTCGCGCACGCACCCGAAACGACAGTGCTATCCTCATGCTACTGGTTGATGGAGGCGCTACGACGCGCCGACTTCACGGGGACACCCACCCCTACATCCCCGCTGCCGCGCGCCAGCAGAGAGCAGCACGACGCTTCGCTGTCGTCATCGACGCCGTCGCCGCCACCGGCTGCGGTTTGTTGTGTGTCAGATCGCGACGACGACGTTGTCGGCGATTTCGGTCTTGGTGCCGACGAGGACGAGCCCGCGACAGAGAACGATGCAGAAGAAGGACGGGAAGGAGGAGGAGGGAAGGGGTTCTTGGAGTTCTACCCGTTCCTGAACGACGCCACCCACAACGAAATGGACGGCGAGGCTCGGTAAGGAACGGGCTCGCGGTTGTAGGCTCGGCGAAAGGTGATATTTTTGTGGCGATGAGGTCGGCACCAAGACGGGGGAACGGAACAAGTCTTTGGGAGTAAAGCGTCTGCAGATGTGGTGTGGCCTCTGTACGGGGAGCGTCGAGGGGGTCATTCACGCCAGGATTTCGCCGTTTTCTCCCATTGCCGCAATCGTTCCCCCGTAGGTACCGGTGGTTCAAAATCTAGGGTAGATTTAGTTTCTGGTGTCTTAAATCGCTCGGCGACAATACATCATACAGTTCAAGTGCCCCCCTCCCTTGCGTACTCCTCAGGCTAGAGGAAAGACAATCCTCACCAAGTGTTGCAAACACGACGGAGATTTCACTAACGTATGTCCCCCCTCCGTCAGGTTTCGTTCTGTCCTGTTTCCGGACCCCGAGGGACGGGCCTTGCTTGCTCAAGCGTCCGGTAGGCTGAGCTTCCAGGCCGGAGAGTTCTCGGAAACTTACGGCGGGGTGGGGGGACCATACGAAGGCGCCTTCGACGCCGTAGTTACGAGCTTCTTCGTCGACACCGCCCCCAATGTGGTACAGGTGAGGGCGGCCGTGCCGCCCCGTGTGCAGAAGGAACGGGGGCGCTCGTTTTGGCGTGTACGCGCGTTGGGGCAGTAGATTGCAGCAGCAACGTCGCAGTTCAGTGAGAGTCTGCGCTGGTCCATCGAACACGCGTAACGCTGCCTCCTTTTGCAAAAGGTCCTCTCCTCCCCCCAAAACGAGGGAGAGCTTTTCGGCACACAGTTTTTTCTGTTTTCCTCGCCACATGACCCACAGCAGTCCTACCCCCCCCGCCAAATAATGTTCTTCATGCTGCCGTCGCCCGATACAAATAGTACGTCGCGACCATCCGGCGAGCGTTAAGGCCTGGCGGAGTGTGGATCAACTGCGGCCCGCTGCACTGGCACACCCACTCGGCTCTCGCCTTGAGCCTCGACGAGATGCTGCTCATGGTGGAGGGCTCGGGCTTCCGGATGGAGGAGGTGAAGCACCTCCCCCCTTCGCCCTACAGGGTCGAGGACGGCGGGGGTTCTCTGAGGGTGGACGAGTTTAGGCCGGCGTTCTGGGTCGCGGTGTCGGAGGGTGGGCCAGCATAGTTTTGTGGAAATTTGCGGGGCATCAAAACGGCGGCGGGGAGGGCGGCGGTAGATGGGGAGGCGGGAAGAGCGATGGGTGCTCGCTTGCGTCTGAGCGACCATGGATCTCCTTTGTGTAGCCGTTCCCACGTTCATGTTCGATTAGTGTAACTGCTTACTACCCCTAGAACAGAGAAAATGTTTTCGGCGTACGTGCGGGGCGACATTCGGGGGTTGACGTGAAGACGAGTTACACATCCATCCATCCATCCATCCATCCATCCATCCATGTGTGGACAACGCGTGGTGCTTGGGCTTGCGTTTGTTATTTCGAACGCAGCAATGGCCGCAGTTCGTACCATGTGTGAGTCTGCCGTAACACGCTCTTGTACGGATTGATTTCACGTCTATGATGACCACACCAAGAAGGCAGAGTTGCGAGCCAATCAATCCGTCGGTGTACCTAACGGGGGACATCACTCAAGTCATGACCCTGAAATCGGTAGTTCACTTGCTGTACCGGATTCTGATCATTTTTTTCCTTGTCCGAACGGTGTAACCCACTTGATTGGTGCTGTTGACCCAGGTATTCGACACGTTTTTATCTGGGTACAGACCTCAGCAGTCCGGGTAGGCTTTCCGAAGTGTCCGAGCATTCACACAACTTCCGGGTGTAGGGTTTCGGTACGTCGCAGCACTCACAGAGGTATCTGTTGCATGTACAGCATAGTGGGTATGCTGTACATCCAACAGTATCGGATGACGGGAGAATACCCCCGATTGGTTCGGTTCGCACCCCTGCAAAACAGAATTCAGCAAAAAGGTAAGCACACCACGAATGCCACCACTGGAGGTGGGCAAACGTTTCGAGGGCGAATTTATTCCCCTGGGTCCATATTTTCACCGTTCTTTTTACTTCTTGCTCATCACTTACTTCCACACCGTTCCCCTGCTGTTTTGTTCACGTAAACCGCCACCGTGTCCCGGGTCTCCTCCCACAATCGAGGTTGAAAAATGGACATTAATTCACAAACACGTCATGAGGAGTAACTTGGCGTGGATCTCTCGAGCACATCAATACCACGGAGAAGGTAGATCGATTTTTTTTAAAGTCCCTGGCGAGAGAGGTCCATCTCGCGAAGCAAAACCCGTTTCTCGAAGCTTCAAAACCCCCAGCAGGAACACACCTTTAGCCAGCGGCTCGTTCACGCCCCCACTTCGACATCTCCCGCCTACCAGGTGCTGGAAAGCGTCCAACCTCCGCTGTATGCCTTAATCAGTTATCGCTCCCCTCGACGGCCCTCCCCTTCCTTCCTTGGGTCTACCGCACTCTCTTTGGCAATGCCACGGCAAATAGCCTATCGGCACAAACACTTGAAGCGCAGCCAAACTAGCCCTTCTTTTGACCTGCTTGTCGTGGGGTACACTCTAACTCTCGCCGCCGCTGCGTTACGTATACTCAACTGATCTCTCGCATGTCTACTTTTTTTCACAACTTTGATGTACCGCTAATTCTCTGTTGCTGTCCCAATCCCTTGCGCACTCCTTCCTCCACATGCTGAAACCATTTCGATAAAATCAAAGCCTCTTGCAGTCCCGAACCCATGCTGTCCCACCATCCCCCATCCACGTAGTGTCCAACTGATGACTTCGCATGTTCTTCTTGGTAAGCGATAGAGCTTGGCAAGAATGGGCATACTAGCTCGAACGTCCTTCGTGGCACGCCTACCAATTATATACAATTGTAGTGATATCGTTTTCTGCTCCCCCCTCTACATCGCACCAAACCGAGAGAGCAGACGGGCAAAAGTGTCCCCCTCCGACACAACAAAAACACACCCACAAGTGTAAAGAACGCTGTGCACGGAGACGACATTTTTTCTTCGTTTTCCTTCAATGCTGTCTAGGTTCTCAGTCACGCAAATAGAGCCAGCGCCAAACTCTTGACTTTTTCTTCTGTCTTGTACGCCCTCCGCCCTTCCTCCTGATGTTCATGCCTACAGTTTCATCCCGGGATAGGCTGAGAGTTCGACAGCCCTCAATCCCTCATCTATACCATTTCGAATTCTACACCACCACTAGTGTGAATTCTACATTATTCGCACGAGTTGACCTCTTTCGAACGCCCTGAGCATCCGAACGCCCTTGGCTTTGTCTAGCCCATCTTCGGACGAACCGCGTCTGTGCAGCCTGTGTTTTTCATTTGGGGTCGGTCGGTTCGGGTTGGTACCTATGGATCGTGCGGTCGGCGGAAACAAAGAACGGGAACGAAATCAACGTCAGGAACAACATCGACTTGGGATCGTGCGGTCGGCGGAAACAAAGAACTGGAACGAACTCGACGTCACGAAGAACATCGACTTGGGATCATCGCTGCATGCAGTGGTCGAGTACCGGTCGTGTGTCTGTTGACTACTCGGTCGAACGCATGCTTCGATGCACCCACACGACGACAAAGTCTTGCGAAGGAACAAACAACGACGATCTCTCGCCGAGGTCACTCAAGCTCTGCCTTTTGGCCTGATCTCGCGGGAAAAAGAGGCCACAACGATCGATACAACCGCCTCGCGGGCGGTCCGTTCGACACAAGCCAAGACCCGGTGGTTCGAAACAACCGGAGCCGACAACCCCCGCTGCTTTGTACAAGTACCTGGGCTCGTCACTAAGGTTACCGTCGTCTTTCCTAAGCTTACTCGACACTGAGGTATTTCCTAAAGCTATCTAGGTGTAGGGTTCGGAGAGAGTGTGCGAAATGTGCGTTGTACTCGAACTTACTTTTTCTTGGAGCCGGTCTTGGCCCTGAAGGCGTTGTAGGACAGCCCGTCGTTGCCGGAGCGGGCCGACTTGCGGGCCCTGCCGTGGACTAGGCTCTCCAAGACGTCGTCCACTGCTCCGCCCTGCGACAGCAGTGTTGCATGGAGCAGCGGCGGCAGCGGCGGCGACAAAGGAAGCGGGAAGAGATGAACTTGTGCGCGGTTTCAGGTGGACGAAACATGGGCTTTCATCCGACGGAGCAGAACAACTGCAACATACCTACATCTACCATCTTGCGTGTAGCACGCATCGAAGGACCTCGGGTGTCGTGCTTAGGTGCGGTGATGCGTACCATTGTTTGAGATGCAACGACAAAACTGAGGCCCGACTCGGGGTGCTTTGCAGTAAATGGGGGTGGGCGTGATTGATAGCACACAAACCCGGTAGGATACACCCCAGTGCTTTTTACGCGACGTTCTTGTCGTTCTGGCAACACGACCTACTTTTCTCCAGTACGTCGTGCTTTGATTGGTAGCACAGACACGGCGAAATACCCCGGTGGATTTTCCCGCGACTTTCTTGTCGTTCTCGCAACACGACTCATACTTCGTGCTTTACTCGTAGTGCCCGTCCGGACGGCATCTCCCCGAAACGGCACGAGAACCCTAGTCTGCTTGGTCTGGCTCACCGCATGACCGAAGGCCGCCCCGCCTTCGGACCTCTGGGCCTGAACAACCTCCGAGTCAAGAGCTTGCATGGCCCTGCCGTAGGTTTCCACCTATTTTGTAGGGGGGGGGCGGGGGGGGGTTACTGGATGGTCGCTCGTCATATTCGTCGTTGAAATGAGTTCGTGGACCTATTGCGGACCTACGGGTAGAGAGTTTACGGTTTCTGCGGAAGCCACAGTCGACGGTTGAGCTTCCTCGGCGTTCCGGAACAAGAGAATAGAGTTGTCCAAACGGCAACATGGTTCGACGTCAGCCCTCTTTTGGCTCGGAGTGGCCGTATGGTAAACATCCATGCCGAGGGAAAACAGAGAGAGAGAATGAGAGGGAGAGAGAGAGGGAGGGGGCAGGCGAGACAGGGAAGGAGCCGGGGTAGGGAGAGCGAACAAAGATAGGCTCAGCAGGCACACGAACATGAAGAGCCATGATCAACACTCAACACACGCACCGCCGACGCACTCTTCACTCACCTGGGCCCGTGTCTCCCGGGTTTGGTTCCTCGACATGAGGTTGTTCCAGGCCCGCATCGTCACGCGGGTGGATTGGTAGGCGCCCTTGCTTGCCAGGACGCCGGAGGCGCTAGAGGCATGGCCAGCCACCACCGCCATCTGGTGGTGGTGTTGGGTGCGAAAGGAAGACCGACAGGTCGCGGTAGGGTGGCATCGTCAGCAGCAGACCAGCATCGTGCTTGAGAGACAAAGGCTGCGACGATTTAATCATCACACCCGGCGATGGAACCTTCAAAAGAAATCAACAGCACCGTCATCATCAACAGGAACAGCACCGCCCACACATGGACCAAGACCAAACGGCATGTGTATCAATAACACTTGTTTTACTACAACCACATGGCAATTCCCTCGGCATGACGACGGCTGCCTGATCCACGGGCGTACGCACCTCCATGGACCTCTCTGCGGCAGCCTTGCTCTTTGTAACCCGCTGGGTCTTGGTGAGTACCCGCAAGCACTTGGTGCCGTCAAGACGGGTGTAGCGGATCTGAACCTGAAATTGCCATCGCCACAAAAAGAGATTCCGACAAGCGAGCAGTTTCCGCAGAGAACAAGGGGGGGGTGAGTGCCGTGGACGGTTGTTGATGGTGTTGAATTTCGGCAATGGAAGGCGATACACTTGAGTTTTCTAGTACCCAGCGCTACATCCTCCCCCCTCCCCCTTCCTATCGCTCCTGAGGTTTGTGACTTGCTTTTTCGCCCGGGTCTTGGCCCAAATCCCTGGCATAGTCACGAAGTACCGGCAACGAGCGTGGAGCCGGGTCTTATCGACATGAACGCGCTGCGAGGGCACAGGTCAGCATACCGCAGAGGCGCGGGGAACAAAACCAAACAGCCTCCTGTGAAACAATACGGCACAGCCCCAAGGACCCCACAGACAGCAACACGCGTTCGCACGTGATCGGTGTCCGCCGATGCACTTTAATTACTGGCCAAACGGACGACATGCTCGCCTCTGGTTCAAGTTCAACACATACACTTGTTGCTGCTCCCCGCTGTCGAGAGACTACTATGACAACGTGTCCGCGTTGTTTTTTTGCCCACCGCCACACTCACCATGGTACGCAATTTCATAAGTTATTCGATGCCAAGTGGAGAAACTCACACGAACACACACACACATATACGACCAGGCGCACTCCTCTTCCCACCAAACACGCATACCTGGAACGGAAGGGCTGCGGGAGGAGTCTCCGCCGCCGGGGCCGGCGGCGAGG